>PYAF01003354.1:1514917-1576560 GCA_007407185.1 Glycine tomentella | reverse complement strand
TAACTTATTCTTTATTTAATTATCTCATAAATTTAATTGATCAAAATAAAAGTATTTAACGAACAAGCTTATCTCACTAATCTCTAACATTTTCCCATACATATAAATTTATAACTTGTCATTAACATATTTTCTATATTTTCCTTGATTCCTTGATAAAATCCTTCATTTACAGCCTCCTTCAATAATATATAATATATTATTTTTAAGAAAAAAAATCTTTAATATTATATTGCTTGTTTTTTAGGCAATTATACTGCTTGTTTTAATTGTTATGGTATTTACACTATTTATTGTAGACAACTACCTAGACTTAAATTCAAACTTGTAATTTAAAACCATATCATTACAGGTAATTATTTTATAGATATGATTGAGTCTTTTGATTTAATTAGCATCCTAATTAATGAGATGGAACAACCTTGACCTTAACGATCTCTTCTTGAATACCAAACGTGTGGTTTTAGACTCAGAGACTGCCTCCAAGGCATGGACGACATTGCAAATTGGATTCTCTCTATTTAAGAGACGCATACAGTTTACTCTTACCCTAATTAGTAATTACCTCTCTAAGGCTCTTTCCATGATCATGTCGCATTGACTTGAAGAAGAATACCTTTATGGATATCGTTATCTATCTATCTCGATAAGTTTCTCTAAAAACACTTCTAAAAAAAATAAAAAAAAAATAAGATGAACTTTTTCAAAGTAAAATGAGCTTTCCATTAGCTAATTTTTAGAAGCTCACAAATATATCTTTTCTAAAAGATGAGATAACATCTACTAATGAACTTATAAAAACTCATTTTAACTTATGGAGAAGTCCATTTCATTTTTTCTTCTTATTTTCCTCCTCTAGAAATACTTATAGATGCTTACATCCAAATAGATCCTATGTCACGAACTACGTATCACAATGGAAGGCTTATAACTCAGAGCAAAGTCCAAGCATTAGAGATCACAGCTTTGAACGACTATTATTTAGTTTAGGGTGATTTTTTTTTTTTTGTTGATAAAGGGTGATTATCTTTGTTTGGTATTTACAAATACGATAAAAATCCTTTTGCTTTTATAGATAACTTTGCATGCAAAATTATATTTGAATCTTGGTGTATGTTTATCATTAGATTAAAAATTCCTATTGTGTATATAGAATCTTACGCCAATCCATTTTCTTAGTACTTTATTATTGTTTGATACCTTTAAAATATGTGAAAATGAGGTAATTAATTTAATTAAATTTATATTATTGTTTTATTTCTTTTTTATAAAATTTTATATAGATACTTAAATTAATATATAATAATATAATTATTTTAGTTGCCAGATATCACAATATCCATATAAATCTATTAAATAGTATAAGGATGATAAGTCTTACAATAAATAGTTGAATGGATACAATATAAAAAATAGTTGAATGGATAATAATAAAAGGATACAAGATAGAGATTTATATAATATTTATTATTTAACTTTTTTCTCATGCACACCATGTTGCCATGACTATCAACTTTCATATTCATTATCTTTATTTTTCTTTGAATATTTTTTGGAGTCATTACATATTTACATATTTTTTTTCCTTATCATGATATTGATAAAAAGTAATTTTTATTTTATATTTAATAATCAATCAGAATTTGAATTCTAAATCACTTGCTTTAGAAACACAAATTACTACCTTTGTACAAACCATTGTTATTTTTTTTATACAAATATCGCGTTAAAGTTTGAACCCAAGTTTATTGATATAAAGTAATTTTTTTATTTTTTTATTTTCATGCACACTACCCTAAATCCCACCACCACTGGGGCGACTCTAGTGGTCACACAGGTTGAAAAATTAAGCATTGGGCTTCCAAGTATCAATTTAAACTTTAAAGGATACTGGCACTTAATGTTGGGCCTGCTGAGCTTGGATGGGCTTGCTCGGGTTTGCAGTTGTGTTATGTTGCAAATAGTCAACGGGCCTTGCTACTGGCAACCCCCTATGAACTATTTAAACTCCCATTTTTTACTTCTTATATTTTTTGGGTTAAGTCGACTTTTGGCCCTATAGTTTTAAGATGGTGTAATTTTGATCCCTAAAAGAATTTTATTGCACATTTGATCTCTCAAGTTTTTAAAATTTAGCAATTTTGGTCCACCTAAGGCCTATCACCAAATTTTTTAAGGAAAATTGTTGACATTGCATGTTAGAAATGAAGTAGTGCCAACATGCTGACATGGTAGATTATATGATAGTTCGACACATTGTTAACATGATAGTTCCTAGCGCCACATCTACATGTTAATGCCACGTTAACATAATATTGGTTTTTCACATGATTTTTAATGTCATCACGTATGTGTTAGATCATCATTAGCATGACACGTCAATAATTTTTATTAGAAAATTGATAAAGACTAATGATAAACACATATTGCTAAATTTTAAAGGTGGGGAAATTAAATGTGTAATATTTTGTTTTGAGGAATCACAATCGTAAAACTATAAGAAACATAACTGAATTAAGTTTTTTTAATAGAAAAATTAACAACGGAAACAAATAACACAATGCAAATTTATATTAATTTTTTGATAAAAAAATTAACACAACGGAAACAAATAATAAAGTTTTATTAAGAAAAATCCAAACAAACACTAAGTCATAATGAACAATACAATCTAAATAAGAAATTTCTAGATCTTGCCCTTACAGTGTACTCCCCAAGAATAATAAGATTAGCTCTAGTGTTTACCCTTCTCTCCCTAGCTAAACAAAAAATCTCTTAATAAGTTCATGCTGATTTACTAGTGACACATGATACACGTAATGACTAGTGCTTTGTAATTTAATTTTTCCTGTTCAGTAAGTAAGGGCTATTGTTGTTTTCTTCTGAACAAAATATGGGACCAGCATCAGACTAATTGTGTGCTTTTCCTTGTCTTTTTTGATTCAGCTGAGTTACTGACATGTCTTATTGTCAATTGACAGACATGAATATTAAACGTGTGTACAGCTTATGTCTTACTAATATTTTTTCCTTATTATTTATTTCTGGTTCATGAGAATTTAATTTTAGTAATGCTAGTCATGCCATCTAAAAAGATTCGATCGTTGTAACTTAACTAGTGATCTTTAGTTCAAATCTTAAATATACAACTATATAAAATATACAGGGGAGAATTTTATCGCTCATAGTAGTTCTATTCTAATCCTTATGATCCGTTGCTTTAGCCCATTGATGCATATCCCTCCCTACTCTTAGCCAACAGATTTCAGTATTCAGAGAGGCAGAGAGCTAATGAAGACGAAGTCAACTTTTCTGGGTCAACAAAAAAAGTGGGTAGTGAACTAGTGGTGCTGAGACACTGAACAGGGAATGAGCTTAATTTGTCTTGGTGTGAAGACCTTTCAAAACATCACCTAGAAGCTGATGCCTCTGAAGAAAAAAAAAATGGCTAGAGAATTTGTATAAGAACATATTGGTTTAGATTTCAGAAAAGACTGAGTCACTAGACTGGGAATAGTTTACTATAGACAGCTGAATGATAATTTCATCCTACCCTACCAAAAATAAAAGGCTAGAAAGCATGCATGATAGTATGTATACTTTTGTAGGACAACTCGATGTAAATCTCGTTATCTTAATTCCATTTGACATCAATGAACTTTGAATCAATAGTTTTCTAATACACTAATTAAAATGGATATTTTTCTTCTCTGAATGTTTCTTCCCATAATATGTAATTCCAAACCATGTGAGCCATGTTTACATTATTGAACATTAGCTCTAGATAACTGAAGTTTTACATCCATAGGAACACAAAACAAGAGACCTATATTGACTCTTCGATACAAAGAATACGCTTATATTATAAATTAAACGTCACTTGTAAGAGGATGTAAAAAAAGTAAGCAAACGGCACCCATTTGAAAAAAGATAAAATTGACAAAAATGGATGAATTTGACCTTACTGTCCCTTCTGGCTTTCTTCGATCAATCATTCAAATTTGGCAATAATATATCAATCATGTTGCAAATCATTATTCTAGTGTTGCATTAGCATTTACTTACAGCAGGCGCATATATTCTTCAAGATGCTTCCATTTCTGAGCTTACGTGTTCCCAACATTTTGAAACATTTTTGGCCTAAAACTGATGATGTATACAGGCATTATAACAAAAAATGATCCTAGCAGCAAAAATCCAAAGCAAATCGGTTACAAACAATTATTTTGAACCTTGATTGCACATGCTCCTAACAAGGACAATTTGTTGAACTACCTCTGAATACTATGATTTTTTTTACTGACCATGCTATTGGTACGAAGTGGTTGTCGTCAAAAGTAGTAATTAGTTTTTGTCGGGGACCATGAGCGCACACAAAGTGAATATTCTCCTCCCAACATAGTTTATTCCATACTCAAGGATCAATCAAGATTCGAACCCTGAACCACTTGATATTATGTTTATTTATATTATGAGACAGATAGTATCATTTCACATATTTGCTAAAGGGGTTTTATTGTCACAGACTCACAGTGAATGAGTCATACTTAAATTAAAATCCTACCTAAATATGCGTCAATTACTCTACCAATAAACATCAAAAGCGCAAATTGCTATTGACAAACTTTACTTAAGGTGGTGTTTGAATTCAACTAGTAGGAGAAAAAGCCACTTTACTTAAGAAAATCTCTAACCATTTGAGTTCTATCAAATGGTAAACACCGAGGGAGAGACCAGAAGGATACTTATCCTTAATTGGTTTTCTAGTCACATGTTGTCTATCTTTCTCTTTTGCTCATTCTTCTTCACTTTTAGTTTCAAGCATTGCTCAGCCACAGATACTATAACCATTAACAACTTCTTGCAAGATAGGGGAGGGGATAATACTCTAGTTTCAAAAGGTGAAAAGTTTGAGCTAGGATTTTTCACTCCTAATGGAAGCTCAAGTGGGAAAAGATACGTGGGAGTACGGTACTACAAGTTGACTCCACTGACAGTTGTGTGGGTTGCTAACCGAGACAAACCACTTCTAGATTCTTGGGGTGCTTTTGGCATTGCAGAAGATGGAAATCTAAAGGTTTTGGACAAAAATGGGAAAGCTTACTGGGGTACAAACCTTGAAGGATCATCTTGACAACACAGGATAGTTAAGCTAATGGACAATGGGAACCTTATTGTTAGTGATGAAGTAAACCATCAAGTGAAGATTCTGTGGCAGAGTTTTGCTATTCCAACAGATACATTTCTTCCCGGCATGAAAATGGTTGCCAATTTAGCACTAACTTCATGGAGAAGTTACGAAGATCCTGCACCGGGGAACTTCTCTTTTGAGCATGATCAAGGGGAGAACAAGTATATAATATGGAAGAGGTCCATCAGGTATTGGAAAAGCAGTGTTTCAAGTAAGTAGGACCAACCTAAGGGTAAAACAACTAAAGCTTAAACTTTAGGCTTATAAATATTTGCTATTAGTTTTTTTAAAGTAAAAAAGGCCACACATGTTGACTAAAAGGCCTCACTTATAACTCTTTTCTTTAAAGTAAAAACAGTTTCTCTCAATTTTTTCTTTCGGCCTCACATTCTGTTGGGCTCACCTTGCAGGTAAGTTTGTTGGAACAGGTGAGATGTCAACAGCAGTGCCTTCTTGTCAAATTTCACCTTGAAAGTGTCCCCAAACAACAGTGTTCCCTTCCTCACTTCAGCACTTTATAGTGACACAAGGTTGGTCATGACTCACTGGGGCCAACTTAAGTACACGAAGAAGGATTCAGAGAAAACGTGGTTGCTGGTTTGGGTGGAGCCAAGGGATAGATGCAGTGTGTTCAATGCCTGTGGAAACTTTGGAAGCTGCAATAGCAAGTGTGATTCCATGTGCAAGTGCTTGCCAGGGTTCAAGCCTAATTCTATTGAGAGTTGGAATGCCGGAGACTTTTCGGGTGGATGCAGCAGGAAAACAAATGTGTGTAGTGGGGACACTAAAGGTGAGACATTTTTGAGCTTGAAAATGATGAAAGTAGGGAACCCTGATGCTCAATTTAATGCTAAGGATGAAGAGGAATGCAAGTCAGAGTGCCTCAACAATTGCCAGTGGTGTTATGGTTATTCATATGAAGACACTGAAAAGGGAAGGTTGGGTGATGGTGGGGATGTAGTTAGCTGGATTTGGTCTGAGGACTTGAACAATCTTGAAGAAGAGTATGAGAATGGGTGTGACCTGCATGTTCGTGTCGCAGTTTCTGATATAGGTGAAAAAAATTATTGCATCCATGTAATGTCTTTTCTGAAATTTTAGACATAGTTGAGTATAACTAGCAAACCTTAGATATGTAGTTGGATTCACGATTTAACCATTGACTGAAAGATAAAACCAGTTCTTGTTATAAAGCTTTTGTTCCTAATTCATCATGCTTGTCTCCACTGTTGGCAAAAGTGTGTATATAAATAAAATTACCACCTAATGACTATTACTCATAAATTTTAACAGTTTAGTTTAGAAATTTTTAGAAAATTAGTCTTTAGTAAGTAACATATTATTAAACAATTTGGGATTATGGGAGATATAAGGTTGATTGAGTGGTTAAGAAAGAAGGGAAGAAGGGAAAGATTGTGGGTTCAATCTCTCTTGCTAATAAAAATTAACAAACTAACAATTAACATTTGGTGAAAAAAAAAAACAATTTGGGATTAGGACTCTAAATATGGTGAGCCTACTCATCTGTATTTGCTATAGGTGGCCTTCATAATAAATACTAAATATGAGGTCAAGGAATCATTGCCAATCATGGCTTTTGTATGTATTATACACTTGATAGAGATTGTATTGCATATTATTGTTTATAATGTGGTAGAGATTCTTCTTCTACAGAATCCACTGGGAGAAAATGTGGGACTTGTGGTACAAACTTCATTCTATATCCCCTCAGCACAGGATCAAGTTGTGGTGATCCCATGTACTTCAGTTTTCAATGCAACATCTCCATTGGTGAGCTTGAATTTGAGACTCCTGAGGAAACCTATCAAGTGATAAGCATAAATCCAGAGACACAGAAATTCTTGATCCACAGAAAGAATGTACTTAACTGTGATCAAAGTTCAAGGGATAAATTTCTGCCTCAACCAGTCATTTCCTTTTTATTTTACCGGCAATTGCTATGCTGATCCAAGCATTTTTAGTTCTAATGCTCCCATCAAACATGGAGTAGAAATAGAATTAAGTTGGGAGCCATCACTAGAGCCTATTTGCTCTTCATTGTTGGACTGCAAGGACTGGCCAAATTCAACTTGCAACACTTCCAGTGATGGCAAGAAGAGGTGCCGTTGCAACACAAACTTTCTTTGGGATGGATTGAAGTTAAATTATACTCTAGGTAATGACACTATAGTTATCTAACATGTTGATAGATATGCTTGTTTTAGTAGTGTATAACATTTATTCCTCCACATATCATGCACTTTTTTTTTAATACAGAAAAAATTAAACCATCTTTGTTTTACTGCCTAGTACTGTCTATGACTTGATGGCAAGGGAGGATTTTTAAAACTTTGTTTAGATTCAGACTAGTCAATGTTGTTGTTGTTACAATATATTGACACAAATCACAATGTAGTTCCTTAATCTGGTGATTCTGGTTTCAACCAAGCATTATTTGTAACTTCTTTAACTACAAATTCATTATTGAAACTGTCATAAAATATTGTGAGCTTTCTATATATATGCATAAGTGACCTTTTAATATATTGCAGAAGGCAATCATAGATATCAATCAAAAAGGAAACTGTCCTTATCTAAGATCACTGTAATTACTTATACAACTGTGATTGGCTTGATTCTTCTCTCAACTACTGTTACATGTGTTTACTTGAGGAAAAGGAGACTGGCCAAACCACAATTTAATTTAACTTTTTCTACATACTCAAGAAAAAAATCCCAATATTCAAGGGGATATTTCATCAGCAGTAACTTGTAACTCAGATCCCAGTTCATGTGTTTGGATTCAGATAGCAGGGGATATGTTCAGAAAAACTAAGGAATTAATGTTGCGCGTTCGACAAGCATACCGATCGTTACAAGTAATAAAGTGTAAGTAGAGTATCGTTTCCACGAGGATTGAGGCACTAATTTTATCACAACTTGTTATCTTAAAATTGGAATGACAAAATAATATGTTTTTTAAGAGAATATGATTGTATTTTGGAATTGAGAAAATTTAATAACTGAATTAAAAATCAATAAAAATTCAAAAGCAATATTAATTAAGAGTTACGCATTGATGATGAAGAATTATGGTCAGAGCACATTCACCTTTAATTCTTATCTTCTGTATTTGAATTTGTTACTAATTTCAATTATTCTAATTGTTCAGATTATGTATTTTTACATAAATTAGTTAAATCCTAATTTCTTAGTAATTTAACCCTTTAACCCAATTAGAAATCCTAATTCCTTTGTGATTCCCTATTAAATTAAGCATTAAGCTAATACATCTATTGCTATGCAATCATATATCCCTATTCCTAGTTAATGTAAAAACTGTTATTTTACTTCTTTCAGAAATTAGAGCTCCAACATTCCTATTGTAAATCCTAACCCTTAGAACCTCACTAGAATGATCAAGTCTAATAAGGAATAATTCATTGAAGAACAAAATAAAATAAAACAATTATCACAATTTATATTAATTCCAATCCAAATACAGAAGAGTTCACATTGATTTTGGCTCTAACCACAATAAGGGAGTTAGCCAGACATATTCATGTCTAACCTTAATAACATAAACCTGGACCAAGAATCTCAAAGAAGAAAAAGAAGAAGAAAACCCCTTCAATTTTGATTTAATCTTCTTGACCTAGCTTCAATTATTCCTTAAGCTTCCTCCTACGCGTTCTATTGTATTTCTCAGTGTAGATGTCCAGAGGCACAGGCCTCTGTGTCTTTCTACTGCTCTCCCAGTCCATATTTATAGTTAGACTCTAAAAATCCCTCATATCTTCTAATTTCGTGCAATATAATTTAAGATCCTGAAATCCCATGTCGTTGACGCGATTCGCGTGGATTCTAGCGCTGATTACGCGAGATCACATAGAAGATTGTCTTAACTTTATTTTCTGGGACGACTGACGCGATATCTCGAGCTATTCTCGTGAGAATCCATAGAAGATTGACTTCTTCATCTTTCTTTCTTTACCTCTTCTCTTGATTTCCTGCTATAAATTTTGTATAAATTAGTAATATTATGATTGACGATATAATGATCAAAATTTCCATAATTAAAAGACCTTTATTGCCAAATTATGATTGATTCTATGATTATTTTAACTTGAAAAACATTATATTCTAGACGCATATCAATTAACTTGTATGATAGTGAGAGATATGTCAGAGACTTGATTGAATCCAGTAGGTTCAAAGAAGATGATGCACATGCATAGATATTTGGTATTTCCATTTGGAGAGAATACTTGATGCTACTAATACTTTGCAGATACAAACAAGCTTGGACAAGGAGGGTTTGGTCCTGTCTACAAGGTATTAAGAATCTCTTGACACTCATGATTTTCTTTTTCAATTTCATGGTGATAGTACTAAATGGAAAAGATAATATTTTTGAGTACTTGCAGGGTAAGTTTCCTGGAGGGCAAGAAATAGCAGTGAAGAGACTTTCAAGTTGTTCTGGACAAGGTTTAGAAGAGTTTAAATATGAGGTTGTGTTGATTGCCAAGCTTCAACATAGAAACCTAGTTAGACTTTTGGGTTATTGTGTGGAAGGAGATGAAAAGATGCTAGTATATGAATATATGCCAAATAGAAGCTTGGATGCTTTCATTTTTGGTAAGATTCTTTCTTGCATTTGAAGTATTCTGTTGGCTAAGCCTTTTTTTTTCGTGCACTCAAAATTCTATTTTGAAGTAGACTAATGTAATGTGTCATGCCCCTAATGAACTACAAGACCAGAAGCTGTGTGTTCTATTAGACTGGGATGCGCGCTTCAAAAAATATTCTGGGGATTGCTCGAGGACTCCTTTATTTACATGAAGATTCAAGGTTGAGGATTATTCATAGGAACTTGAAAACAAGCAACATTCTTCTAGATGAAGAGAAGAATCCTAAAATCTCAGACTTTGGCTTAGCTAGGATATCTGGAGGAAAAGAGACAGTAGCCAACACAGATAGAGTGGTCGGAACTTAATAAGTTTCATGTCAAATCATAATTCAGTACATTTAAGTAGCATTGTAACACTTACATAAGTGTTTTTAGTGTTGTTCTCCAATTGAAATTGGAGTTTCGTCTCGGTAATTCACGTTGACAACTTGGCATTTAATGAAGATATATGCAGACTATCAAGACAACTTCAATTATGATTGAAGAACAACACCAAAAATACCTAAGGAATTGTATCTAAGTTTTGTCCTTATTATTTTCTCACACTTTACAAAATGATACCAGACAGATCTCTTATTTGTTCTACATTTTACTATTTTTGTAATGCAGCGGATATATGTCTCCAGAGTATGCACTTGATGGACATTTTTCAGTCAAGTCTGATGTCTTTAGCTTTGGTGTGGTGGTACTAGAGATTATTAGTGGAAAAAGAAACACAGGATTTTATCTAGCAGAACATGAATTAAGTCTTCTAGGATATGTAAGTATAGTGATTAGTTTTTTTTTTTTATTTATCGACAAATGTTAATTGTTTGTTTTTGTTAAAAGAGGAGTACGAACCTGCAACCTTTTCCCTCTTCCCTTTTATCTTAACCATCCAACCAACCTTATATATCTCCAGTGTAGTGACTAATGAGTGCTTCTAGGATATATGCAACAAACACTACATAGCTACTAATACATTTCATTCTTTGATTCCTTTTCAGGCATGGCTTTTGTGGAAAGAAGGAAAGGCACTGGAGTTCATAGACCAAACACTATGTCAAACATGCAATGCAGATGAATGCTTGAAATGTGTAAATGTGGGGCTATTGTGCTTACAAGAAGATCCAAATGAACGCCCCACAATGTTAAAATGTGGTTTTCATGCTTGGCAGTGAATCCAACACTCTTCCAAGTCCTAAGGAACCAGCCTTTGTTATCAGGAGATGCCCTTCAAGTAGAGCATATACTTCAAGTAAATTGGAAACCTTTTCACGTAATGAATTAACAGTCGCTATGGAACATGGCAGGTAGAAAATTCTGATTTGCAAGGTTTCCAAAATTCTATTGCTTAATATAAGGAAGAATATTTGGTCTCGGTTTTATACTTGGTCAAAATATGTGGGACATGTAATTTCTTTATTTTTGCTTGTCACTTTCTCATTATCCATTCCTCTAAGTTGGTAACTTGAAATGGTCAATTTGGCAACTTCTGGTGAATTTCATATTTGGATGGATTAGATCAATTTCTATCCATCAGTGTCATAATGGCCAATGCCTGCGTGGAATTGATAAAAGGCCTAACCAATTTTATTTATTTTTACTTATTTATTTAATTTGCCTTCCTTGCATACTATTGGAAAGAAAGCTACCAAACAGAAAGACAACGCTATTGGTCAACCAGCCTTTTTGAGATTGGGCAACTGCAATTATTCAACCAAGACTTTCAGATTTGTGGGTCTTACCAATTTTTCCTCTCAATTCCGGATCATATGGTCATTTTCATGCCATAATGAAACTAAAGGATACAACTACGCAATAGTAAAAGTCTAAAAGATAAAACACTGGATTATCATTTATGTAGTCCAATTATAATAATCTATACCTATATTATATATATAAAGGAGTTGTCTCATTTATTTTGTTATTTGGATTTAGACTTTGACACGTTGACGAAAAAATTGTCATTTTTCAATAGTTAAAAACAAGGATTCTGTTTACTCGTTTGTATTTGTCTAAAAATAAAATTCTGGTTGGGTGTTTTAAATAAAATTGTGACCATAGGCTGTGCATTTTAACCTAATATTCTTGGTTTAGCCTCCCCTTCGCGTTTTGACTACAATCTCAGAATATCAATGTGAATTGGGGTATAAATGGTAAACTACAAGTCTACATTACAATTAGCCTCCCTCAGTTCTTCACATAAACTCCTACGCTGTTTCCCTCGTCAACTATAAAATTCCCCAACCAATCAAGTGCTATTTAAAAGGATTGAAAATTTTCATTTCAAATTAGATATTTTTTTTGTTTGGTATTATTGTAAATAATTGTTAGTAATATATGAATAATGTTATATTTTCCTACAAATCCTCCTCATGCTTTATAAATAAAATGTCATATACAAATAAATAAAGTTAATATCTTAGAAATATAAAAAACATTCAAAACTTAATTCATCTAATAATTTTTTTTAGTAATAATAAAATAAAAAAAATTAGAATTTTTCATATTATACATGTAATCCTATATCTTATTTATTGTGTTTTCGGAATTAACAAAAGAGGGGAAAATAAATTCATAATCATGATACAAAAGTATGAATTTAGTTTCTATAAATTATTAAATATAATATTTTCATACTACTAAATAATAACCAATGAAAAGTAACTATCAAGTACAACTTGATAATAACTATAATTATTGTTTTTTTATTCGATATCACTATAATTAGGATTTTAGATTTTCCAATAATACTTAAAATTAAGATACATTCATTAAGGATATAACTATAACAATTGGGAAAATTAATAAATTTATTATGAATTATAAAACTTCAAAGGTATTTTCACATAAGTTGAACAGGATCGATGTATTATAGACATATGTGTTGAGAATTTGTACTAACACTATTTGTTTTTTTTGGTAAAGTTGAACATATATATTATTTACTCGAAAAAGATATGAATACAATGCATTTATATAGACCAAAGCAAAGTAAGCAAAGCATTAAATAACTTTCTGAAAGCTTATATTAAATATTAATAGTAATATCAACAAAAGGTTGATCTTATTACCGTAAAGATCTTATAAGTAATGAATAAGTATCTCTGTAACTATTTATGAAATCTTGAGACCTGTGCTGATATGACAAACCCCCAAATTCCAATCACCTAAACTTTTGTTAATTGTTATCCAAAAAGAAATATACTATTACTATAAGATAAGATAGAAAAAGCGGAAATGAACGGAAATAACCTAAGTTAAGAAAGCTTCTAGGAAACAGGGATGCAAGTGTGGTTCCTTGAAGAACACCCATCTTTTCCATTTCTCTTATTCCTCTCCACACACATATAAATAAACATCATCACTAGTCATATTTACAATTCAAAGTTCAAACACAAGAAACTTTGTTATTCTCTTTGGCTTCATTGTTGAGAATGGCTGGGATTGGGTTTGAGGACTTGCTACCTGTGATGGCGAACAAGCTAGGAGGGGAGGGGCTGATGAAGGAGCTGTGCAACGGGTTTGAGTTGCTGGTGGACAAGGAGAAAGGGGTGATCACGTTGGAGAGTTTGCGACGGAACGCTGCGTTTCTTGGGCTGCAGGACATGAAGGAAGATGAGCTCGTGAGCATGATGAGAGAAGGGGACCTTGATGGAGATGGTGAACTCACACAAATGGAGTTTTGTGTCTTGATGTTCAGGTTGAGCCCTGAGTTGATGGAGGAGTCATGGTTCTGGCTTCAAGAGGCTCTCCAACACCAACTCAACAACCATAACAATAACAATGATCACTCTTCTATTTAGTACTACTTACCTATGATTCTATGAACAACATTTGATTTCCTTATTGTGCTCTTGTTAATTCTGATTTTTTTTAATTAGTTCTTCGTATACAATTCCTGTTATGGAAAGCTAATGTTGAAAATAAGGCAATTTTTGGAGAAAATGGTCATTGTGCTACTGTTTCAAAAAAAAAAAATTCCAAATGTCATGTTTACAGTTTTTTTTTTCTAAAGTGTCACGCAACATATTTTGTTAGTAAGGACAACGAATTCGGTAAGTTGACGTGACATTATCGTATTGGTCGGGACGTATTTTGTTAGGGGATATAGCGAATTATGTGACCAATCAGATAACACCACTTCAGCTTCTTTGCACGTCTCAGATATTTTATTTCTCATCTAAGACCAGTGAAATATGTCACGTGGAATTTTAAAAAAAAAATACTGTAAATATGATATTTTAGATATTTTTTTTGAAACAGTGACCCAATGGCCCCTGTCTCCAATTTTTGGGATGCCTTGCTTGCTTTCAATCTTATTTTACCTTATGCACGCTAGGAATTATATTAGAACATTAGGTGGGTAATCATGGTTTTTGCTGTTACATAGTACTGGCATTAATAAACTGTTTATTTCTGAAAAGAGTGAAGAGGGTCCAAAATCATATAGCCAGAGCAGAAAAATTCCTATGTAACCGGTTCATTGGTGACCTGGCTATCGAATTGATTTGATTTTGTAATCCAACTGTTTATGTTAATAAGCTATTGTGAATTGTGATGATGATTGATGAGTCTTGGCACCTAAACTCACCCTTTTCATTTATCTATATCTCTCTTGTAAGATATCGTTAATCATATAAATTATTTATCATTGTCAAGTTGTTGATATGAGTAAAAATAATTTGATTTTTTAAAATAAAATCTTGAATTTGAATATGCTGACTAAAAAAATTTCATTCACTTAATTTTTTTTTCATCTCTCTCTTGATGTCTATTTTAAGAAATATATCACAAAAAAAATTCAATTATGAATTACCGATTCCAATGTGAATCGGAATACTCGTTAGAAAGTTAGAGAAAAATTGTATTGCTAGTAGCATTTTTTTTTGCATATTGGGCACCAGAGGAAATCATATAATTAATGTTTTTACACCTCAATTTTTTTTTTTTGCCTTTCATCTCTTTATTTATCCCTCTTTCTCGATACATCATCTATCTGCTAAGGGTGTAGAAAAATCTGTTTTGAGTTAATTATGATAGCTGATTATTAAATAATAATAATGTATTAATAATTTGTTGACCTAATGACTGTAGAAAAAGATCAATTATTGACATAATGCACTCGTGTATATCAAGCTTAAAAAGTTAGACAAGAGTATCTCTCTGCCACAATCTTTTCCACGGTACATCTTGATTTTGAGTAATATTAATGTTGGATATCACAGACCCTCAAATATCAAATTAAATGTGGAAGCGGAAAATTAAAATGAGAGCGAGAGACAATCAGAATTTATTTTACGTGAGAAAACCTTTTTTAATATGAAAAGGACCTAATCCAGTATCAAAATCCACTATAACAATGATTGGTTACAATGAATCAAAAATACACCAATGTGGTAGTACACTCAACCTCTCCAACAATGATGATCACTCAAATGCTCACAGTGTTCCATGTTTAGGGATCCGCCTTCTTACTTTTGGGAAATCGAGGGGGGTAAACATCGGGGGATTTGCACGAGCAACCATATAAGTGAATTAGACACCACACTTTAACCCAAAATCTTAAGACTCAGGTTTATGGGTCTTGTCCTCACTTATATGATATTCAACTTTTCTATTTTGATCCAATGTGGGACTTTAACTTATACTTATACTCCGACAATTAATACTGTACTAGTAGGGAAGACGAAAATTGTGGATTAATTCATGAGTCTATGCTTCCATTTAATCGTGCGTGGAACTTTCGCAGAATTTGTCTCTTTGTTCATTAGTTAAACAACTTGCAAATAGCTGGAGAGATATAAGATTTGTTAATGTCAGGTAATTAGAAAAGAAGGAAAAAATAGAAAGGTCACGAGTTTAATTTTTCAGTTAATAAAAATTAATAAATTAATAATTAATCTAACATTTGAAAAAGAAAAAGAAAACTTGCAAATAGCCGTTGGAAGAACATGTCAACTTGCGTACAACCTCTGATTCTTTAACTTGAAAGTTCGGAACCCCGTCTTCATATCCAATTCTCCGTAATATTTATTTTGTTTCTGTGTCTTGTGCCAACCAGATCTGCAACATATATTAAACATTCAAAGTGGTCGGCAATAATGAAACAATTTCAAACAAGAAAAATGTTTGCTCAGTTCATGTGTTGATGTAATCTCCAACAATTTATTTAAGAAACAAACATAATTGTCAAATCTCACAGCTGAGGTTGGTTCTCTTACGCAAGAAGAACATTTTATTTTTTTTGGTGGGTGTTTCAGTGTTTGTTGATAAGCTTGATCTCTTTCCTTAATTAAAATATAAAATTGCGATATAATTCTGCTCACTTGCCCCATTTTTTTTAAGAATTTAGCTCATTTCTCTAACAAGGACAACTCACAAGATCGCTAAGGAAGATAGGAAGAAACTCTAAAATGCAAAATAATATAGTTATATTTAATATTTAATTTTTCATTATCATATATATTGTCCTAAATTATAGCTATGTGATTACTTTCTTATTCTTAGTCTCAAGTTCAAGGTTATAGAAACATATAAAAAGAGGATTGAAATATGTTTTATTTTTTTTTAAAGACTGAAAATACGTTTATCGTTTGATATAGATAAACCTAAAACAAATGGACAAATTTTGATTTAGACTTTAATAGACGATGAGAAAAACAGTTCTTTTTGTAAAACAAAACAATATATAAGATTTAAAAATAAATTCAAATTCTTTGTTAGTTAAAACAATAAAGTCTCAAATCTGAGATAAAGTCTAGTCCTTAACAACTCATTAAATTTCTACTAATTTATCAAAGTTACAAGTATTTTTCATTGTTACTTCTACTTTTATACTTGCAAAAACTTTACCCAAAGTTTGACTTAAAACCAATATTTTTTATCCTATCAAGCCACTCCACCTGGTTCTAAATAAATCAACAAGATTTATTGAAAGTTTGCATATTGACTAAGTTTGTGATTGTCTTATAGACGGATAAAACACTCAACACTTTTAGTCTTGTCTCTCAAGATATACAAAGTGTTTTGAGAGCTTAGTATCTATATAAAGATTTATAGAAAACTTTACAAGAAAGAATAAAAGAATAAATTCGCTTAGAAAATTCATACTTTATTTCTTCAAAGTTTTTTCTATATATAGCCTTCATCTACAAGTATCCGTTGTCTGTTGGATTCTTTCATTTATTTGTCTGAAGTCTTGAGTCTATTGGAGCATTTAATGTCTGCAATAAATGCACGTCTCTTTTTCATGCAAAATTCATGTTGATAGGCTAGCGTGTCTTATACATCACTAGAAAAGTAATTTCTTTAATCATAGTAGGTCTGCAACGACAAAGCACACCTTTTGATAAAGATCAATGTCTTCCAGAGACTGTGAGTTTCATTTATTCTTTATAGGACTTTGATAGATCCTAGAAGAATATTTTTCTCCATGAAATAATCTCAGACACAACATTAAATGAAGGTCTTAATTACACTATTTAGATATTATGTTAGATCATCTTATTGATGTTTCATCTGAAAATACACACAAAAATAAATATAATGATATGATAATATATCTGACACAACTTTCATCATTTGTATTTATTTATCTAATTAAAATAATCAGGAGTCTTGATTCTTTATTAAGACATAAATATCTTTTGACTTAACAAATGTATTAAGGTTATAATTCATAATTATGCATTAACTTGCTCACTAGCTGTAATTTTATTTATTTATTAGCTAAAGATTAATTGATTAATTACGAAGAGAAGACTTTCAAACGAATACAAATTGACTAATTGAGAAAAGACTTTCATATTCACAACAAACCTCTCCCTAGCCTTACAAAATTTTGTTACACACGGCTGAAAATTCCCCAAAATCTCCCCAATTTCAATAATACTAGAACATGCATTAGAGTTTAAAAACAGGTTACTGTGAAACTACCAACAGGATTCAAAGTGGGAACGTACTTCCTGCATTTTCACTATTGCTTCGTGCACATTCCATTGTAATTTAGATTCCAAAATGTAATGGAAATTATAGGAAATAATAGTAGTACTGGAAACAACAACCTGATACCTAGCTAGAAAATGGACAATTGATTTCTGCAGTTTCTAAATTAATTCGTGCACTTCTCATATTGCTTTTAAAATGATGCTTCTAGAATGATCATTCTGGAAATAATATGAGAAGTGTAGGAAATAATTTCGGAAGTACATAAAAAACACACACCAGAAACATTATACTGCAACATTGTCAACCCATGAACTACCTAATTTGCGTATTCTGGACCGAATGGTTTCATTTACTTGCTTTGGGCCAAGTCCACAATAATAGCAAACGTAAGAAGTCTTCCCGTTACTGTAGACCAGCTTATTTAACTATTTAAAACACCCTGATACCTGCTACAAGGAAGTTAGTGCTCAACAAGCACTGAAGCAATCAACAATTTTATAATATATACTAACTTCAAAGGGGATACCTAAAAGACGGTGCTTTTGATTTTACTCACAACCAGTATCGAATTTTGATGAGATACAGAGATTCATATATTTTTTCCTTTATCCAATCTTTTATGCTTTGTTTAATGAAAAAGAAGAAAACTGAGAGAAAGAATACGTGTAGTAGTGTTCGAAAACTCTGTCCAGGTCCTAAATGGCCCATTAGGTCAGCTTACTTGCAACCCAGACCCAATTTTTAAGAATAATCATCGTACGATAATTCTAAAGATAAAGATAATTTTGTTGCAATCATAAAGATAATTTTTGTTACCTCATCATTATTAATCATCATTATTACTACTCGTGTCACAACAATAATTATCTTTGTGATTATTATTGTTATTGTCATTACTGCAGTCATCTTCACATCATATTATTATCATCATCATTTCCATTACCATAGGCTTACAGTCACAGAAGTTTATAATTTCGATAACATGAAATTTACTCACACAATAAGTTAATACCTACAAAGTGAACTTAAACGTAAAGTGAAAGATTTCAACAATATTGTGGTCCAATGGGGAAAAATCACAAACCAGATCCCTGTCTGGCCATCTTCATTTGCTATACTCCAAGCGTGTCCACATAATTGGTAAAATGATGTTATCTCTTCTATTGGATTGCTTTCCATGCTTTGCTGCTTCAACTGCGCACACATGAATAAAGACTTTAGTACACGTGAAGACTGATGACAACCCCCCATTTTAATATCTCTGTCCCCATGATCTTTTCGGCATTTCAACAAGAACTATTGTACCATGCCATTAGTTAAAATAATGAGTGGTAGAATATGAAAAATAGGAAATAATGTTTCTTTGTAATTATTAATAACAAAAAAGCTACTCTGCCTTTTGAAATAACGTGTCTCGTAATGCCAAAGTACAAATCGCTAGGATCGGTCTGTTGATAGAAGGTTTAGATAATATGTCGTCATAGGTTCTAACTTCAATACGATTATTGTACACTAAAAATATTATCAGATTACAAAAAAGGTGTACTTCAATGGTGTTAAACAAATGGTTTATTTTATTTTTGAGTCTAACTTATTCTTACAAATCCGACTTGAAGGAATTCAATCCGCAGCTTGAAAGGACTGAGTCCAATTAGTTCAAATCTTTTGAACAATACACTTCACATACTTAATACAAATCTAGTCTAGTCCACACTCACTCCTATTGGACCTGCTCTTCACATTTCAACAAGTTTCTGTCAGGAGGGATCACTATTCATAATGCCATTAGATCCATGTTAATGCCCTCTTCCAATTCCTTACAAAAGCAAGAAAGCAAAATGTGATGTGCATGCATTTCAACTTTGAACCTACCATGTGATGGAACTGAAATCTTAGTGTGGGACAAAAAGGGCACCACCTAAACAGAACACAATGATGTCTCTACCTTACCTTCATCGGCAGGGGGATAAAATATCCGGAACACAGAAAAACAGTTCACTTTCAGGTCAATAATATGCATAGAGGGTAGGGGCACATGCCCTGCTAGCCTCATATCAAATATATCATAGTAATCATACTATCCACTATTTGTTAAACTTCTTCATTATGCTACCCTCCATTAACTACATTTGCTTCTCACTTTTTTTTTGTCTCTTTTTTTTTTTCAACTTGAAAGAAGCACAACTATGTCAACAAATATTAGAGGTCTACAAGCTCCACTACACATTGTTAATACTGTTTACATTGGAAAATTGGGTCATTCATCACAAGCCCTATTGCATTTGGGATGACACATGGCGTCTAGTTTGGCCATTCAATTCCATCAACGTGTTGGAGTGCTCCCTACCTTAATTTGTTAGCCTTCATGGTCAATCTTTGATCTTCTTTCTTGGAAGGTTTTTTTATATTTTGGTTTTGGATAATAAGAGATCATGGATGTCTTCCAATTCATTGGATCAAAGACTAATTCCGCTAGCAGCCACTGACCAAAAGGAATTTTGCACATTGTATAAATCAAACACAGAATCTCCTGCTAAATAGATCGTTCTTACTCATGTAAACACAATATAGACTTACACCACTATGTCAATCATTTGCCTTTGAGTTCTTTATTGGAAATTTAGCAAGGAAAAAGGAGGAATGCCCCCTCCAAAAGGTTATGTGGAATTAATAAAATGTTTCTCCTCCACTTATTGATCATCTTTCCTGTGGAATTTTATGTTTCAAGTGTACTTTTGGCTCTAGCTAGTGTTGGTCAAGAGCAAAGGTCCCATGTGTTAGTCAATCTGGCAACATGAAAGTATGGGCATAACAATTCATCTCATGCATAGATTTGAAAATGTCATGAACAAAATGCATCAAATTATGAAAGCTGCTTTGGGTTTATTTTCTTAGATACTAGTGATTGGTAAACTAAATACAAAGTCATACTTCCTTTTTGGTGACCCTTAGTGCTTTTTGCTTGTCCATTATTTTATTAAGCTATCAGCACAACAGATTCAATCAATGGCAGTAATGGCATAATATACATATTTTTTCTTCTTCTAAGTAAAGCAGATATGACTCATATGAGAGTCATGCCGACATTTATAGTTTTGGGAAATCACTACTTTTAAGACCATTTTCTAGTGAACCAATGTGGGGAACACAAAATTAAAAGAGGCAACTTTATCCTTGTAGCCGAGTCTGATTAATTTGCTGGGAAAGAAAATGAAAGATTTTATCCATTCAAATTTTCATGTGTAATATAGTAGTATCAACTAATCAATGATCATTTTAGATATGTTTTAGCTTAGTTAGAATAAGGTGATTGATACAACAGATAGATGGATGGTTTTTTTCTTCTTCTAGTTTTACCGCAATAAGCTAAAACATATCTAAATTATTAATACTTCAACAACAGTATGCTATTTAATACGAAGAAATCTTACATGAATAGATGACGAATGATATTGGCCCTTGTTAACAATAGAAACAACTGAAGAGTAAAAAAAGGAACAAAAATCAGACGGGTCTATTGGTAAAACGTTTTTTTTTTTTTTTTTTTTCTGGAATGAACTCATGCCCAGATAAATTATTAGTCTAATTCTTAGACTATTATTGTCTTAGCTAATATTCACATTATACAAAATTAAGTATATTAATTCCTCATAAATTATAAAATTTAAATGTTATATAAACATTAGTTGAGATCATACATAAGTGATGATCAAAGATCACTTAATAATTTCTCCACTGTCCAGAGGCCGACCAAACAATGGAATCCACTTTACTCATCAGCTCATTTCTTCATGTACAATCACCCTCTAGTAATCACTGGGCATTCAATTTCTGAAATCATGCAACCATGCACTTATATAAGCGTTGTTTGGTAAAGAGGAAAGGAATATAACAGATAGAAATAAGTGAAAAATAAGGAGAGGAACAGAGAGTTGAATAAAAATAGATCAGAAATAAAATGAAAAATTTGTCTGCTACCAAATATGGCCTTAAGGTTATCTACAACTAAATTTCTGACCATTCATGACAAGATAGCAATGTTAAATCACCAAAACCTCAGTAATTCTCCCTACAAAATATTTTTATTTATCACTTCATAAGGTACTTTTGATTATTCTACACATATTAATATTGTCCAGTATTAACTTGATGTCGGAGATACACCCTTTTGTGTGACACTCATGAAAACCCCTTGAGCACAGATGCGACTACACCGACCGGAGGAGTTGATGTAGGATTTGGACATGAACACGTTTAAAATTTTTGGTACTGTTAATCAATTTCCTTTCAACAGTAGATAATTTTATGGCATCACCATCATGTGATCATACCAGTTAATTTTCATCCACACAGACAATATAAAGAAAGTATGGTCATAAATTGAATTAATTACTGTTAATTCAAAAACGTTGTGTAGCCAAAATGGGAAAATTTCATCTTTTATTAGATTTGCCTTGTCAAGTGGCAAGCGCCACGAATAACGAATCTTGTTTTAATATCAATATACAGTGAAAACAGTGTTATCATTGTTACATCTTGGATGATCAATGAAACAACCAGTTGAAAATGTATACTAATTTAAACAGAAAATGTTATTATTCTCCGACACATTATTGATGAGAAAATTACAGGCCAACCTGTGGGTGCAAATATCGTTTGCCATTAGTTAAGAGTTGATGTCGCTGTCATTGTGCACGGCCACAGCAAAAACCAAGAAAGAAAGAGCCAACTTAATTACTTTGTGTCTTTGATTTAAATCAAAAGATATCTTCTACATGACATAATTCTATTTGATCTAAGTAAGATTACTATAGGTGGTAATTTTTTTTTTAATATTTAACACTGATGTATATCCAAATTGATTTCACCTATTTAGATTTGTCTTGATTAAAATATTATATCAATTAATATGATTTTAGATAAGTGTTTAAATGTATGGTAAAAAAAAAGAAGATAATATTTAATATTTAATTTCATATTAAGAAATTAATTCTAAATTCAGAATTGAGTTTGAATTGAAATAATTTTAGTATATTGAATAAAAAATATAATAAGTTTTACTATTATTAATTTACTTATAATTAACATTGAAACATAAATAAGGTTACTCCAAAATTAATTAGGTAGTCTTCATTTTACAAAATTGGAAGCCTTTTTTGCATTTGCCAATTGTTCACTATATCTTATAACCACCATTCACATTTTTCATTTCCTTAAACTGTGAATTAGTAAATGAGAAACATGATCATGAGCAGAAGTTCCCAGTCAATTTGCACATAGAATATGCTCACCATTCCCAAGCAGTTGTTTATAAATATAAATTCAAGTGGATATAAATTTGTATTTCTTTTTACGTGATGTGGTAAATTTTAAAAATGTTATTTAATAATTTATTAAAGATTTCCTTTAAAAGAGTCGTAATAATGACAATTTTTAAAATACATACATCAAATTTGGTTATTAACCAAGCCAAATGATATAATGTGATTTATATAGTTGATTTCACCTAATAGAATAAGATTTTGTTGTAAAAATAATAAACAACAAATCTATAATTATATATATATATATTATATATATATATATATATATACACGTATGTAATGAAATAATGTTAATATTTATGTTTATGAAATTGGACTTTTGATATGAATACTAATAATTTAATCAAGATATATTTTTAGGTACTATATATATAAGTTTATAAATATTTAAATTATAAGAATAAATATAAATTTCATTTTTCATAAAATTGTATTCATATTTAAATTGAACTGATAAATATTTCTCGGAACTGATTTTAAGAAATAAAATTTAAATTTAATTTAAAGTAGTAATCTGACTAGCTACCAACTAATAGCATGCTTGACTCTCTATTTGCATATGCATATATGATAGTAGACGTACATTTGCAAAGCAAACCTTTTGTATATATCTTTGGAACTCAACCTACCTTCAAAGTTTGGGGAGCGATTTCTCAAATATTGGCTAACTTATAATCTTTAATATTCATGTACGATCATTATGATGTAAATTTATAGTTCTTATAATTTTTTACAATAATTAAGTTTTTTTATTTATTTATAGAAGTCCTCCATATATATTATGAGGCGTATCAAATCAGTCGTGCTTGTGAGAATGCGAAGACTAGATTTGGACCATACAATAATACATTAATGGTTAGGGTTAAATCACAAAAGTCATGTGACTTTTTTTAATGAGTGATGTTGTGATCATTAAATAATTTCCGATCTCATTTATTTACATATAGTTATATAATTCATATATATTTGCTCTTCTCACACTTTCATTATAATCACATAGTCATAAACTAGTTTAGTGGTTGAAAGAAGAGCATAAAGTTAAATTAAGTGATAAGAAGATCACGATGAGATGAATTTTGTACTGACATAACATACTAATTACAAATACATTTGCTGATTAAAAATAACTCTTTCGTATAATTGCTTCTCTCATTTGATCACCCCATATAAGAAAGGGATGAATTTAATTATACACTTTTGTAAGAATAAAATAATATCATTAATCACTAAAATAATACAATCTCTTTCCGTTGATCATGTATGATAAAGGTTAAATATCCATGGAAGAAGAACACCACAAAAATGGATCGATGTGAGTATGTGACCCTGGCCCACCCGAAGCAATTAAATTAAATGAAGAATAAGATGGAGATCTTGGAATAAACATTCTTGCATTGATGAGATCAAAGTCCCAAGAGTGATCTCCAAATTCCTAACACTTGCATTTTTGGTGCTTAAGCAAGCTAGGGTGGTGAGTTGAGTTGAGTGATGGAAAAGTAGGAGTGTAACAAGTAAGAAACACGTGGAGTTTGAAAGTGACTATAACACGCGTGAAGGAGACAGCAAGAGCTATGCCCGCGAAGGACCACACCCAAGTCAACACCTCCTTGTTTCGTTGTTCCCCCCCTTCCCGACGGCTAAGGTTGGTGAACGATGGGCTCTATTCTATTATCATCTATTCCCAAACTATTTTACTTCCTCCACTCCTCCACAAAACATTTTTTCTTTCTTTCTCACACACCTCTCTTCCTTCGAAGATGCAATCCTGCTTAAGACGTCATCAAACATTAATTAAAAATAAGTTTCCAGATGTTATTTAAACCTTAATTCACTATGTTATAAAAGAGTAAAGATTTATTTAGATACAAGATATAAGTATTTTTGAGAATTTTTATATTAAAAATATAGAACCAGTATGGAAGTTCTTAAAAGAACTTCTAATTTTGTATTTAAAGAAACTCTAATCTATTTATTTTAAGTTGTTAAACCAGTATGTAACTCATACATACACACATGTCTTGTTCGTTTTATGTACCTATGTTTGAAAACAATTTATGTGTATAAAACTATTTTCTTTAAAATTGAATAATAACTTACATGAGACATAATCAATCATTAATTTATAGCATAATGAAATAATATAGAAAATATACTTGTATGATTAAGAAATAAAATGCTTTTATGTTTCTTCGCAAGAAATAAAAGAATATCACTTCCCTATGTTCCTGCTAATAGATCTTGCTTGACAAAATTATTTCAATTTTTTCATAAGACTTGAACTTCAAATACCTTTTTCGTTTCTAATCATAAAATTATTTTAACTAATTTATGTCTTTTTAAAAAAATAGTTATTGCATTAAATTTATCAATTATTTTTATATTATAAATCTGAAATTTTTCATTTTTTTCTCTTTATTCACTTAATTACTTGTTTTTCATTAATGTTTAGAGAAAGAATAATTAATTAAGAATATATAAATAATTAATACATCTAGAAATTAGGAAAAAAATTATAAAAAGAAACAAACAATTTTTTTTTAAAAAATATCATATAAATACAGAACAAAGATAGTATTATTTAGAGGGAAAAAAAACTCCTTACAACTTGAATAGGGTTGATAAATCTTTCCTAATATGTATAATTAAAGTTTAGCTTAGGTAAGAAAACTTGGAATGAGATAGCTGGACCTGGACCACAAGAGAGAAATAGCTGTCTCTCCCGTCCTTTCCTCGTGAATAGTTATAAATCTTTCTTTACATTATTCATGCATTACTTTTTTATGATACTAGTATTTTTTTTTTTACAAATACCTTTCTTTAAATCAATGACATTCAAGTACTTCGTTAAGAAGAACTAGATCGACCAATGTTTCTTCGTCCACAGTCCATCAAATACTGGAGTCAATACCTTAAAGATCTCATCACATTCTCGTATCTCGGAAGAAATAAGTTTTAAAAGACGTGCAAGTAATAAACAATCTCCCAATAACTACATGCAATTATCTTCAACTATTATACGTATTTGCACCATCCTGTTTTGTATTCATATATCCTACTTCAAAACTCTTTTTTTGTTTACTGTACTTTAGGTATATATTTTATTTTCTTCTGTACATCTCGGTGGTTTCTTTATATGGTCGTATAATTGTATAAAGTTTACCAATGTATTCTAGTAATCATACGAAAAAAATTCATTTACTAATATGTAGGCTGTAACATATATTAATTTGGAGTGAATTAGAATATCTTTTTCTTTTATAATGAATAAAATTATTATGTGACTCATAAAATTTTATATAAAATAAGCATAAATATATTAATCTTTCGACTAGATGATCTTGTTGAAAGAAATAAAGTATCTTTCATTTTTTTTTTCACATTTACATGACTTAAACTTTAAACTTTTTTTTAAGAGAATTAAATTTGAACCAACTTTTTTACTAATTAAATTAAACAGTGGACTATTTATAAAATGTTTTAAATCAAATTAATATCCAACATTAATTTTAATATTAATTCTTTTAAAATAAAAAATAGAATTTAAATAAAATATACTTGACCAAAAGCTCATCCGAACATGTGAGTCTTCTAATTATCTTATAGTTATTAACATATCAAATCCGAAAATCTTATAGGGACTGCAAGATGAGTGGAGTGAATAAAAATATTAAATTTAGAAAAATACAAAAAAAAGTGTGTAAAAACTAAAAGCTAGAGACAGAGACTTCGAAGTAAACTCTAGTCCAGTGGAAGAGTGTGGTGTGGCACGTGGATAATCCGTGGTGGCTGCTGGAATATAATTGATGAATTAAGGTACAACTTTGAAGTGGCATCAAGCTTTTATCTTCATGATCATCATCTATCGCTATCTTGGTTGGATATAATAAAAATAAAAATTACATTATTTTTTCATTTTGGGCATGCAGGAGGTGTCGGGTAAATTGGATTGTCATAGAGGAAAACCATTTTAATCGTGCAACTGATAAGTCTTTTTTTAATTTTTATAAAAAATAATTTTAAGTGATTAGGTTTCACAGACTATCTGTTAGGACTATAATAGATGCTCAAAATTTAATGAACGTTTATAAAGATATATATAGATTATTCATTAATAAAGTTGTAACAGTAATAAAGAAAATTGAATTCATATATTTTTTTTATGATATATGAATTATTTTTTATCAACTGAATTAATATTTAATAGCAACTGATAATTCTTTCGACAGAAAATCATCACACTTTAGAAGCATTGGAACCTATGTGTTGAATTGTATTACACAAAAAGTTGTATGTAGATATTCAAAGCACAAGTCTTTTTCCCTTTATATTTTGTAAAAGATAACACGTCTCCGATACTTAAACTATAATTCCTTCACATCGTCATCGATCGGTTTCCAAGTTACTAAATTATTGATCACCTTGCATTACAAAACTGAGTCAAAATTAATTAGCGTTACTTAATTAGGATTAGGAACTTGATATGCTACATTAGTCAAGCATGAAGGCCGCAAAAAAAAGATTATACTATTAACATAAGAGTAAAAGTAAATTAAATTATATATTGAATAATCTAGGGTTAGGATGATGAAGCAGGTGAAACAGAAAGTGGTGCGTAGGGCGTAGAAGTAGAGAATGAAGTTACGGAAGGCGCTTGTGGTTTTGCGAACAAGCGGCGGAGTACATGCACGCGTGTACCCAGTACGCACCTGTACTTTCCCCTACGTTACTGGATATTGCCCCTATTCTATTCTATTCTATTACTCACCCTTTTTCCAAAAATGTTAAAAGATTTGTACAAAACAAAATGAAATAGAGAATTTATAGTTTTTAGAGTAATTTTTAAAACAAATTTTAAGAGAAAAAAAAACAAAAAGGAGATTGAAGAATTTTTTTTAAATATAATAAATAAAATATAGAGAGATAGACATATAAAATAGTATTATATAAATTATTGTAAGAATTATTATATATGTATCATATCTCAATGAAATAATGAAGTACTCTTTTTCTCCAAAGTCTTTCTCTTAATTTTCCTATTTTTATTTGAATAAATAAAAATAATATATGTGTTGTAGATGTAATTTTTTTATGCAATTATAAAATGTAAAAACATATAAAAAATAATTTATAATGAATTAATAATGTATGAAAAATTAAAATGATCATTCATTCCTATTAAATTTGTTATTTATTTTTTTTATCTTTTTCAATTTTTCCTTTATATATCTCTTTTTTCACGTTACGTTAGATTGTTTCCTCTACCCTAATTCAAAACCTAGAGTTAGCCTTTTCCCCTACCTAAGCTACCTACAATCCAGCAAGGTAGAAAATTTAATGGTATCCCTCAAGCGCTAGGACTGAGGAATATAGTGCCAAGTGATGTGATGTTATAGGTAATACCGTAAGAGTAACAGTTGGTCTACCCGCACATGAAGAGTCATAAGTTATAATTAAGATAAATATTAATTCGTGTTCTTAGACATTAATTAAAAATTAAAATGATAATTTTTTTATTAAAACATATTAAATTATATGTATTGTTTATAATTTTTTTAATGATTTTTATAATAATATTTTTTCTTTTTAATTCCTTGATTAATGTCTTAAGGTCACTATTTAGTAATACCCTAATTATAAATATCACATTGACAAATAATTTATTGATTGAATAATTTAACTTTTGATTAAGACGTTCTTTAACTTACATCAAGTAAAAATAGATTAAATTTTTATTGCATTTGACTGACAGTGCAATCGTCTTATGCATTTTAAGATGATTGGTTGTAAGTATTAATTATATCAATAAAATATTATAGTGGTTTAATTTAATTTTTACTTAGAGTAAATTATATAATATCTTCATAAGTAAATAATAGTTAGTTTAATTTGATTATTAGTTAATAAAACATTAGACCTAGGCCTACCCACGAACCTTCCTGGACATGTCATTTTAAGTTTACTGTTTCAGTTTTTTAATATTATTATGTTTTGTTTTCATTGGACTCTCGTCTCTCAAGTAGTTTTCAATTACACAATTAGTTCTAACCACCTTCCATTGCTCCCTATATATATCTCCTATCACTTGGATTTGTTTTCCAACCCACTCCTCCCTCTTAAGTCCAAATTCCAAAGTCAGCTCTTCACTATAACATTAATATAGTTCCTTCAATCCCAGTTCCATTTTCCATTCCCATCAACACCTTTTCACTATATACTTGTTATTATATACACACTCTTACTAGCTACATATATGTTATCTCTAGCCATGCCTGAGGCTCCTAGCCACTACCTTTGCAACAAGCCAAATGGCAAACTTGATGATGATGGTGCTACTAATACTAGCATCATCATCGAGCACAACAATAAGAAAGCACTGAAATACATTGAGGATGTTACTAGCAACGCTGATGAAATTCAGAAAAGGGTCCTTGCTGAGATCCTTTCTTGTAGTGCACACGTTGAGTACCTTCAACGCCATGGCTTGGAGGGGCGCACGGATAGAGAAACTTTCAAGAAGATCATGCCTGTGGTGACATATGAGGATTTAAAGCCAGATATTGATCGTATTGCTAATGGTGATGCCTCCCCAATTTTATGTTCCAAACCTATTTCTGAGTTCCTCACTAGGTCAGTATATAATTATATTTTAAGGTTGATATCGATCCTCGTCCTAAATTTCTTTCATTTCTCTTTTTCATATGGGTTATTATTAACATACACTAATTTTTCTTTCAGTTTTCTTTTCATGATTCTTTATTTATCATCTCATCATTTATTATATTTCTCAGTTGCTTTCTTCTTTTATTTGTTTTTCTTTTTTATATTTATCTTCTTTCCATCCATATATCCTAAAAATACGGTGGAACTTGTACTTTACTATTATGATATTTTTTATTTTAAAAAATATATTTTTTTCACACTATTAGAAGTGCATAAACTGAGGGCGAGAGATTGATAGAAAAAAATGATAAATATTAATGATGTAAAATAAAGAAGATAGATATAAAATAAGTGTACAAATTAAATAAAAAAAATGAGTAGTGAGTCATGGTCCAGGAAAGTACCATTAATTCCTTTTGCCGGAACAAAACATTTATTTTAATCATTTCTTTTACCTTCAATTATATTGTATCGCGTGTGATAATATGCTAGATAGAGTAACGTGAGGCAATAAAAGAGCAAAATAAGCTTTTCTAAGGAGTGTAAAAGGAACGTGCATAAAGGTGATGTGAAATAAGTTTTCTTTAGAACATGCATGATGCATATATATTGCGAAATTGAGAGTAACAGTACTGATGTATGATATGGATTAGTTCTATATTTATTTGAGTAATATAATTCAACTCTTAAACATAAATTGATATTCTTTCATTTTTTTTATGGATATTCTTTCATTTTATTTTCATTTTATTTCTCTTTTTTTTATCATGGTTAATATTTTCACTCTATTTTCTCTTTTTTCTTCACTTGCCTATTGATACCAAATGGAGTGTACTATTACATCTTTTTCGCAGTATTTTAACGGCTGGATACTCGTAAATATATATTATATTATATTCTCTTATACTTCCCTTTCACCTTGTTTCTATCTCTACATTTTCCATGATATGCATCAATTTTTCTCTCTTATTTTTTTCTGTTTACTTTTAGCAACTTGTTTTCACTAATTAACACAACTGTGATCTCTCAATCAAAAAGAAATAATCAAGAAGAGAAACAAGAGGATGTGAATTATAAAAACAAAATTATGAAAAAGTGTTGTAAAAAGAGTGAATGAAATAACATTGTTCTGTTGATTTAATATAGCTCTGGAACATCTGGAGGGGAGAGAAAACTGATGCCAACCATAGAAGACGAGCTAGAGCGAAGATCATTGCTCTACAGCCTCTTGATGCCAGTGATGGACCAATTCGTACCAGGTTTAGACAAAGGCAAAGGAATGTACTTTTTGTTCATAAAATCAGAATCCAAAACCCCTGGTGGACTCTTAGCTCGTCCAGTTTTAACAAGTTACTACAAAAGCTCACACTTCAAGAACAAAACACACGGTTTAAATTTTGACCCTTACACAAACTACACTAGCCCCATTGAGACCATTCTCTGCCAAGACTCTTACCAAAGCATGTACTCTCAAATGCTTTGTGGACTTTCTCAAAACGAGCATGTTCTCCGTGTTGGTGCTGTTTTCGCCTCAGGTTTCATCCGTGCCCTTAAGTTCTTAGAAAAACACTGGGAAAGTTTGTGTCATGACATAAGAAATGGCACCATTGACCATGAAATCACTGATTCATCCGTGAGAGAGGCCATCATGAAAATACTCAAACCAAACCCAAAACTTGCGGATTTTATAGAGGGTGAGTGCAAGAAGGGTTTGTGGAAAGGGATCATTACTAGGTTGTGGCCTAATACCAAGTATGTTGATGTTATTGTGACTGGAACCATGGCTCAGTATATTCCTATATTGGATTACTATAGCAATGGTCTTCCTCTCGTTTGCACCATGTATGCTTCTTCTGAGTGTTATTTTGGACTCAACTTGAACCCATTGTGTGATCCTAGTGAGGTGTCTTACACCCTTGTTCCCACCATGGCTTACTTTGAGTTCTTGCCACTTAATAAGATGAAGGGACATGCCAATTCAATTTCTCACACTGAGCAGGAACTTTTGGTTGATCTTGTGGATGTAGAGCTGGATCAAGAATATGAGCTTGTGGTCACCACTTATGCAGGTAAAATTCCAATTTTTTTCAATTTCAGAAGACAAAAAAAGATGTTTTTAGGAAAATGCTTATAATTGTCATAAAAATGAAAAAAAAAATTACATGGAAAAGAAAAATATTTTCTGGACACTCCAACTTTATAAACATTTCATTAACATTTTTTATTTCTTTTTTATCACATCATATATCACTTGTTACGAGTTTCTCTAATACTTTTAGAAAAAATTTAAGATTTTGATACCTTTGTTTTTAGAGTGAATATATAGGTGAATGAGTCTGAGCACATAAAGAGAAAAAGGGTAACAATGCCAAAAACTTTAAATTTATAGGAGTACACCATAAAGTCTCTCTTATATTTATTATTTTTCACTTTTTGATTTATTTTTCTCTATGGGGGTCGAATAACATTATTGGAATATACAATGGAACATTTAATTTCCATATGTCAAACACACAAAAAAGTGAAAAAATATCTTCTTTTTTTTTTTCTTTCCACTTATATACCTGTCACTCTCTTGATTGGTTAAAGAATCTGTAGTTATTCTTTCCAAGAAAAAAAGTTCCCACAAAATAGCATCAGTATGCTCTTAGATGCATTGGTTAAGCAATAAAATAAATAAATATTTATTACATATTATAAAAAAATGTAAAAAAATTATGTATAACATAATTTTACATATTCAAATATATTTTTCTTTCTTTTCTTTTAGTTATTTTTTTATCAATACCCTAAGTACATGAATTAGCATATGCCTTACTACTTTTTGTTTGATTTAATTAGCTTCTAACAATTATGTCACCATGCACAATCCACACACAGGACTTTACAGGTACCGGGTTGGCGACATCCTCCGTGTGGCAGGATTCAAGAACAACGCTCCTCAATTCAACTTCGTGTGCCGAAAGAACGTTGTTCTGAGCATTGATTCCGACAAGACCGACGAGGTTGAGCTACAAAACGCTGTGAAGAATGGAGCCAACCACCTTGCAACATTCGGTGCATCACTCACAGAATATACAAGCTGCGCTGACACCTCCACTATCCCAGGCCACTACGTACTATACTGGGAAATTAACATGAACAATAATGATCAAACCCCAATTCCAAGTTCTGTTTTTGAGGAGTGTTGCTTTGCAGTTGAAGGGTCTCTCAACAGCGTGTATAGACAAGGAAGAGTGTCCGAGTCCATTGGGCCATTGGAAATCAAGATTGTGGAGAACGGAACTTTTGATAAGCTTATGGACTTTGCTCTTAGCCAGGGTGCGTCTATAAATCAGTATAAGACACCTCGTTGTGTGAAGTATGCTCCCATTGTTGAGCTTCTTGACTCCAAGACTGTTTCCAATTACATCAGTCCAAAATGTCCACAGTGGGTTCCTGGTCACAAGAAGTGGTGCATGTACCCTTGACAACAAATAATAATGTACTAGCTAGTGTTGAAGTACTGTACTAGTATAGTTAGTGGAGAAATTGCTTTTATCTTTGATTTCTTGTATTAACTCGTAGAAAAGCCATCATGGTCGTCCATTAATGTTGTAGTCTCTCTTTGTGGTTTTATTTTTCCAATCTAGTGCAAGATCTTTAATTTACGGACTCTCCTGGCTAATTACTAATGCAAATTACTTATGACTCATCTTGATATCCAATCATGTTAAATGTTTGGAAGAAACTTTATCTGATTTTGAACAAAATTATTTATCATGCAAAAACATGTCATTTATACAAAACTATAAACTTACTCATGAAGACACATATGCCTAGTTATCAAGTCTAAGGAAATTCACCATTATGTAGTAGTATAAAATAAATCTCATTGCACTGAGATACATCGATAAGCATAACAACTAAAAGACATATGAGCGAGGTGTTTGAGTTAAAAAAGAATCTAGACTTTTTGAATAATATGACAATTTCAATTGTCACTACTCTACATCATCACTCATGAAAAATTCTAACTTGGTATCAAAGTTTAATGATCTAACAGTTCTGTACCGATATCTAACTAAAAAAGAAATTAGTTGGGTCTATGAGAAAAAAAATGCAAACTTAATTAGACGAACTAAAAGGAACAAACATTCTTCTTCTTCCTTTTTTTTTAGAAAAACAGGAGAGCAATAAACTTAATCATGTCTTATGAGATAACTTGAGTGTAAGTCCAACATAAAAAAAAAAAAAGTCCAAATAATAATAATAATAAAAGAAACTAATACATCTAAAAGAATTGTCTGAAACTAAAGTGATACATGATTCACAACTAAACCAACAAACAACTGTAAAATAGTATAGGCGTTGAAATACCATTACTTTTATAAAATATATGTTAATGAATCCACGTCATCTTTCTCTTTATTGGGCCTCTACAAGAAATTTGAAGAAGTAACTTATTTAATCACTTCGGATCACCTCAGTTCAGTAACAAAATGATGAGGTGCAATTAGAATTTAGAAAGGCACAAGTAGAAGTCTAGTTGAAATATTGACTTCCAAATATCGGGGAATTGACTCACGCCACATAGTAACAGTAGATGTAGATGGATCAAGAGGGACTATAATTTGGGTTTGCCATGTGGGGTCTGTTCTTTCCTTTTTCTTGTCTGTATACCTTTTCCCACTCACCATTCTCCCAATTTCAGGCAAAATACATGTACCAAATTTGATTTCCATGCGTCTCGATCTCAAACACTATTTTTTGTGAAAGGAACTTATCATTATTATCTTGGCTTTAGTGATTATATATATACATTTTTTTTTGGGATAAAATACATGGACAACCTATGCTATTTAACATCTCAAGATAGAGAGAGAATTACATGTCAATATGATAAATAAGATAACTCAATAAAAAGATGGAAATTAAATAAATAAAAAACAAAAGAATGTGGTTAGTTTTATGATAAAAAATGATATATGGGTACCAATATATCATTATCCTTATTTTTTAGACAAACTCACCATAAAATTTCTATCTTTCTACCTTTTAAATTTGGCTCCGTAAATAAAAATAAAGTAAATAATCTCAGTTATTTCATAAAAAACAAAACAACTATTGTTATTTTAATTCACACATATTTTTTTATACATATATTCTTACTATCAACTATTTTAATATATTGCTTACTTTATCCTTTAAATTCCCTTTTATGACTGACAAAGCCAGAGCTTATATACTTAGTCAACCCGTTAGTGCCTGGAACGTACTATCACACTCTGATGGGGCAAAGTTCAGTGCATATAAATGATGGTTGTTTACTTAACGGGAAAAGTATGATGATTGGGTTCGGCACCTAATTCTTGCTCTCCTTTTATGTTTGCCAGCTATTTTCATTTGGTCTGATGCCAGCTTTAATTTGAAAAAAAAAATGATTTCATTCACCAAGTTTTCTTATATATATTGGAATACCCAAAATATATTTTAACAGTGATTAGTTGAAGGAAAGTGAACTGTGAATTTAGGTATATTTTAATGTAATATTAACGATTTAATTCATAAAGTTTATGCTTTATAAAGAGTTTTAAATTTATCATCTTTTAATTAAAGGAAAGTGAACTGCGAATTTAGGTACATATTTTTAATGTAATATTAAGGATTTAATTCTTGAAGTTTCTACTTTATAAAGTATTTTATTTTTATCATCTTTAATTATTAACATGCTTGGTGTGCGCGATATGATTAAAAGATAATTTTATCCTTTTAAGATTATAGTAAAAATAAAAAATAAGAACATATAAAACAAATTTTAGAAACAAGAAACAAACAAACTGTAAGTGTTAAATTTTCCTAATCCTTAGTCTCTTTTTTTTATAACAGGAATCCTATTCTATGATTTAGTAATATAAACTCTTTGTGTTTGTCGGTTTTCTTGTACACCTTTTACTTTTAAGGATAAAAACTAAATAAATAAACCACTTAATTTAATTGTTATTGTACACACACATATAAATTATGTCGGATATACAAATTTTATTCTATATTTAAAGAAAGAGCCTAATGTAAATTCACATCCACCTCATTTTATCAGGAATAATTAAAAGAAAAAGGAAAAACAACTTATGTATCGATTAAGCAAGTGTGTCTCTTTTGCTTAAATAAAAATAGTAAATGCCATAAATTTCACTTGAATGTATAAGATAAATAAATAACAGATACACAAATAAATATTTTATTATTGAAAAAGTAAAGTTTTTTTTTTTTCTGAGAATATGCGGGGTGACCTACTGAAATGCCACTTTTGCATTAGAAGAAGCCCAAGAAAATCCCATCATTTGTGACGTTATTTTTTGTCGCCTAAGAGTATCTCATGCATTGCAATGTCCTGTGTGTAATATCATTTCTTCTAAGGTCTTCCCATGCTTGAGGAGAAACTTTGCAAGTGCAACCTCATTCTCATAATTAAGAAAACCATGAATTTTCAGCACTTCCAAGTTTTGTAGAAAAGACTTAAGAGTTCCGATTTGAGACTCCCAATACTGCTCTCCCTCAGTGATAGTTATGTCCCATAAGTCTCTATTCCATTCCTGATCAAGAGGAAAATCAACAAACTTTGATAAATTGTGTAGTGCTTTGTATATATGAGAGCGAAGCTTAAAATAACAATAAATTACTGTTGATTATATAGCTTACTTTTCTTTCAATCCTGTATTCGTGAATGATCTTGAGAATCAGAGTGTTGAGAGTGGGAGAGCTCTTGAATAGGCATGTCAATCCAGGAACATTACTTCTGTTGAAACCAATATGCAACTCTAAATGTTTAAGATTATAAAATTGCTGAAAAAGGAGGTGATTATTTGATAGAATCTGCAGGAAGACAAAGGATGGAAGTGAATAAGGTTGTAAATCTATATACTTTCACATTCAAAAAGGGAAATACAAAAAGAGATTCAGAAAAATTATTGAGATTTATATCCGCCTGACAAATTTGACTGATTCTGCTCATCAAATATGACCAATATTCTCATAATCATGAATGAGAAAAAAAAAACCACACTATGCATCAATCAAGTAACAACATAATACTATACAGTTTAGAAAACTAGAAAAACTAATCCATTAGCATTGATGAGCGATTTAGGTAGTGTATATATGCATGTGATCTTAATTAAGTTCAAAATCATTGTACAATAAAAATAAAAATAAAAATTAGAAAAATCTTTCATGTTCTCTGACTTCAAACAATAAGTGTTTAATATGTCTATTAAATTAAATGCATTGAAAATTTATATTATCTAAAATGCAAAATGCATGGACCTGACGTGCAAAATACCACAATTAAATACATATATTTATTGGTATAAAAGACATTTATAACACTAGCTTCTTGGTAGTATATCTAGAGTGGTATTATTAGTAGAATCTAAAACTCAATCTATTACGGGATATGATGGGTTGAAAGTTGTAACTATTGCATTTTGAAAAGAAAAGAAAAAAACAAAAAGAAGAGGTACATTTATTTTCTTTTGGCACAATGCAATAGCTCATTTCTCATATGCATGCATGATATGTATGCATTATTTTATAGACAGATGAGTGGCTTTTAAACTTTTCAAAAGATTTACAATATATCAGACAAAGAGTCAAAGTGCCGATTATTCATAACTAACGAAAATAAATTGAACATTACTCTTGCACAAAACATGAAGCAGAATATATATTGAGAATTGAAGTTTCATATATTTATTTGATTGACAACCATAAATTTCTATGCACTCCTAAAGAGTTAGAAAATGAACTTTGCCTCAATAGTTTACCTTTCAAGAGACAGAGAACGCGCATGATATAATCCAGACAACAGATCAATGGCACTTTGAAGCTTACCCGGAATATTATCTCTACTGAATACGTAGAAACCAACCGTGACCTCATTCAACAAATTCGAAGGCTCAAAAATTGTCATGTCATTGATTGCATTATGTTGCCAACACAAATGCTCAAGCTTTGGTGCATTGATTTTCATCCAACTCTTGTCACTATAGGCATCAAAACACTTGGCCAATCCCCTCTTCTCAAGCTTTGTACAAGAAATATCCAAACCCACTAGCTCATAACATTTCTCCAAATTCAAATCCTCAAGAGCCTTACATCCAACATGAAGATATTTTAACCCGAAACACGAATCGAGGTTTAGGGTCTTAAGAATAGGGAAGGGTGATTCAGAGAACAAACCAGGTAGAGAAGGTTGGTTGTTCAAAATGACTAGGGAAAGAGATAGGGTTTGTAGATATTGAAAGCCATGTCTCATAACCGATGAAGGAGGCAAACGAAACCTGATTTTAGCTTCAAAACCCTAAGAGTTTCACTCCGAATAACACATCTAGGAAAGTTGAAGTAATCATCTGAACTCACTGTGGAAGCTTCTATATCAAGCTCCCCAACGTTGTGCCTAATAGCCCTACGGATCAAACTATTCAACCACGAAAAACTCAAACGCGCACGAAAACAAAGAACCCTAATATCTGAATGCTTATCACGAATAGAGAGAACTTGGGTTATGAAATCCACTGGTGATGAATCCAAAGGTTGCCTTGGCTTCTCAAACTCTAAAAATTTGACGTTTTTGGAAGAGATTTGAAATGGGTTGAGGGTTGTGAAGTCAAGGTCAGGAAAAGTGGATCAAAGAAATTTCCATCTTTTAGAAAGAATGCTCATTTGTGCAACACATTTTATGGGGAGTAGGGAAAGGATTTGGTGAAGAACTGCATCAGGGAGATCACACTGATCCGGTCCGTGGCTGCTTTGGCATCGTTCTCTACAATTTGAGCCATCTTCTTGCGTTTTGCGGATCTTGTTTCCATTGCAATAATAATATCACCTCCCTGTGCTTATTGCCTTCTTTTTAGTTGTGTTGTTATGTTATGTGATGATGATATCAGTGTTTTTTGTGGGTATGTATATGTTCCATCGTGTTTGTTGATCGGGTTTTGAACTTGTCAAAAGTAAACACAAGTTAAAATAACTAGGAAAGATTGTTTTAGATTTGAAAAATACGTTCTGTTATGAGCAGAGAATCACGAAACCTATTGAAAGTTGAAACAGTCTAAAGACCCCGGACCTAGCTAATTAAGCTCGTTTTAAAAATGGGAAAATAACGTGTAATTAATATCTCTAAACTCTATAATTTATGGGTAGGAGTCCGCTTAACATATAATAACTTTGGATATTCAAGCCCCCCAAAAAATTGGATATTCAATCTTATTAACGAATTAGAAATTTTTTTAAGGTTAGATTCGACAAAAATTAGTAAAAAAGCTAGTTGATTGATAAAAATTGAAAATTTATCTTATTAAATTACAAGTATTGGCTAAAATTATTTGTTGAAATAATTGAAAAATATAAAAAAAATCAAGATTTATTTAAAATTTAAATATCATTTTAGTCCTTTAAATTTGAGTTTTTTTTAGTCCTCCAAATTCAAAATTATTAGTTTTAGTCCTTTAAATCCATAAAATACTTTTTTTAAAAAAATTTCTGCACATTGCAAGTTAGACATGGAAAGAAAGTTTCACAATTTGTGACAACTTATAACTGGCAAAATTTATTTTCTATTTTATATTTTAAAGTATATACTTTTGACAGAAAAAATTATCATAATCAAGTCAGAAAAAATTAAAAATCCTTTATTCATTTTAAAAATGATTTTAATTTTTTTATTGACTTGATTATGGTAGTTTCAAACAGTCAGAAAATTCTACTTTTAAGTATAAATTAGAAAATCAATTTTGGTGAATAAAAATGTTAAAAATTATGGATATTTTATTTTATGTTTGGCTCACAATTTACATAAGGACTAAAAAGAATATTTTACATATTTCAATGACAAGAAAAGTAACTTTAAATTTGAAGAACTATAAAGAAAATAATTTAAATTTAAAGTACTAAAAATATATTTAAGCCTTTATTTAAAAAAGGTAATAAGAAAAATGAATAAATATATTAATGATAAAAATGAAAGAAAATATAAAAAATTAAAAATTAACATTTTAAAAATATTACTTCAAATGACGTTTCAAAAAATACTAAAAACTACTAAAAAAACTTGTTTACTAAATAGTTACATAAGTTTTTTAATTAGTAAAAAAATTAGAAGTTAGATTAAATGTCCCGTTGAACATAACCTAATTAGATTAATTTAAAAAATTATTAAAAACTAGTATTTACAATATTCAAATTATATTTTAGATTTCTAAAATATGTGAAATTTGGAATTGATCCTATCAAATAATTTCATCTTCTTTGAGTCCCTCTAAAATTTTAAATATTTGCATTAAAAAGATACATCTATCATAAAAAATAAGATTAAATTAAGTTTTTGATCCTTTAATTTATTTTTAGGATTAATTCAATCCTCTAATTTTTTTGGTATTCAATTTGGTCATTTAATTTTTAAAATCGATATATTTTTTTAGAAATGTGTATTTGGTGGCGATTTTTAAAAAATCACAAAGTATGATTTCTTACAATTTAGACTGAAAGGCTAAATTAAATCAATTTTAAAAATTATAGGATCAAATTAAAAACAAAATTAAATGACCAAATTGAATTAAAAAAAATAGATTAGAAGATTAAAAAAAATAATTTAACCTAAAAATAAGTTGATCAAAGGTACAATGTACATTTGTTATTGGTAGATAGTGGGATAATTAATGACAAGAGTAGTTGAAAAACTGAAGATATTCTATCTAAATTTATATTAATGAAATATTTGTTAATCAATGTGCATAACCTTGAAAAGAACTAAGGGAGTTGGTTATAAGAGAGACTCCATAAAAAAAAAGGTTAAAGGAAAGATTTCTCTCTATAAAAAAGAAGGTTAATTAAAGGAGAGACATACATTCTATCTAAAGTTTTGTAACACAAAGCTTACATTATGTAACAATTAACATACCCAAAGGTCAAATAAATAGAAATATGATATTCACCTCTTATTCTCTTACAATTGATTTTGATTTCTCTATGTTTCTCTATTTCTCTCTCTATCTTCACTTTTTTATAACATCACATATTATATCTAAGTTAAATTGTAATTTTGCTCATTGTAGTTTTTTAAAGCATAATTTTGGTCTATCTAGATTTTAATTGTAATATTTGATCTTTCTAGTCTTTTTTAAATTGATAATTTTGGTCATCCTGATGTATTATTAACTGATTAATTGAGTTATTAAATTAATTATAAATTTATCAAAATCATTAATTTATAGAAATCAAAAATCTCCTTTATGAATTCTAAGAAACCAATTTACCGTATTTCGATTTTAATTGATCATTAGTTTTTAGTCCGAAACTAATAATGTGAAATATGAAGAACCTTCATTTTATACTATTACTATAAAAATTTACTATAAAAAAATTTTCTATCGGATTTTTGAATACATCGAGACAATCAATGAAGAAAGAAGAAATAACTTATCTAGTCCTAGATTTCGATTGTGAAATTTCATTGCTCTGTTAGAAAAAGGATAGCTATACTGATTCGGTATACTCAAAAGATACCGTTGGTACAAAATGGACAATCTAACAAAGATTACATTTCATTAAATTTCGAAAATTGAATAAAAGTTTTTAATCTTAATTTTCACAACACTAAGTTCCTCCTCTGTAAAATATAATTTATATGTTAAAAATGATTTATTAAAGATTTTAAATATGATATAATCCATATTTAATATAATTCATATATGTAGAAATATTTATTTATTATAATTTTTACATGTGTAAAGTAGATTTTTTTCACACAAATATACAAGAAACAAGAAATATAAACATACAATTTTATCATTCACCATGTGAATTCGGATCTCTTCAACCCAAATTCTTAATTATTTTTCCTTTTCTCTCTCTTTTTTTTTTTGTTTTTTAAAGAAAAATAATAATTTTTAAAAGATAATAAAATAAAAAATAAAGAAAATAATTCAATAATAAAATTAAAGAAAATAAATTAATTATAAGTAGTATTTTAATATGTGTATTTACACATAATAATAATAATTTATTTTATATGATTTAAATTATAATACATAAATATTTTAATTATAAAATTATGTTATAATGAAAGTTTGATATAAATTATGTTTTTTTTATGCCTGACATAAATATTTCATTATAACATAATTTTATAATTAAAATATTTATGTATTATAATTTTAATTATATAAAATAAATTAGTATTTTATGCAAAAAAATATTAAAATGCTACTTAAAATTAATTTATTCTTATTTATATCTCTAATCTTATTATTTTGAATTAATTTTTATTTGTATTATTTTATTATCTTTTAAAAAGTTATTTTTTCTTTAAAAAAACAAAAAAAAGAAAAAAAAAATTAAGAATTCTGATTGGAAGATCTGAATTCTTAATTTTGTTTTGAATTTTTTTTAAAAAAAATTACCGTGTAAATTTGAATTTTTCTAACTGAAATTTATACTGTAAATAGTAAAAATATATATATATATATATATATATATATATATATATATATATTTATGTTAATGATAACAACATATGTATGTTTTTGTGAAAAATGGTGTGAAGCACAACATTTTTTAGATGGAGTCCATTAAACATTATGACGTGGAATGTACAGTAAAAGAATTAAGAAATCGAAAGATGCAAAAGGGCTATGAAATAAGCGTAGAGAAGATGATGAGGAGTTCCGGAAAAGATGAAGCTAGGGGAGGAGGAGAACACACACTCCTCGACACCCAAATCCGCACATTCCTCAATCGCCTCTCCTTCCTAGCAATCGCACTTGCTTCTCTCACTCTCCTCTTCCTCTTCCTCCCCACGCCCGACACCTGCGTTCCCCACCACGCGCCGAGGAACCCGCACCTCCGCTTCCCCAAATCCACCTGCGACTTCTCCCCCACGCGCCCCCACGTCCCCCCCAAGATGCGCGCCCTGCGCCTCCAATCCACGCGCCTCTGGGCCGCCAAGGTCCTCTCCTTCTCCCTCCTCTTCCGCAACCACCTCCTCCCCCGCGCCTCCGCCTTCAACCACTCCCGCGTCCTCTGCGTCTCCGCCGGCACCGGCCACGAGGTCGCCGCTCTCCGCCGCCTCGGCATCGAAGACGTCACCGGCGTCGATATCCTCGAGTTCCCGCCGCTCGTCCGCCGCGCCGATCCGCACAACCTCCCGTTCTTCGACGGCGCGTTCGACCTCGCCTTCACCGCGCGGTTCGGCGAGGCACTGTTCCCGGCGAAGTTCGCCGCCGAGATGGAGCGCGTGGTCCGTCCTGGCGGCGCGTGCGTTGTTCTCGTGGCGGAGTCTGGGGAGGGTGAGGTGAGGGAGGTTGTTGGGTTATTTAGGAATTCGAGGCTTGTTAGGTGGAGTAATGTTTCTTTGACAGGAATGAGAATGACCAGTGTTCATTTGAGAACTAGAGAAAATTCTTCTTGATTCATTGTTCTGCTAATTCTTCTATTTTAGAGACTAATTTGACTGATGATTATATTTTTTTTTTTTATTAATATATAGGTGTGCACTGGAAAATGTTTTGGTGAACATTGTTATTGGCCTATGGTTATGTTCACTTTTGCATCATCTGAATTCCGTTCCTGTTTCACTCGGAAGTGTTATATTTGAAGTTTTGTTATGTGTACAATGTTGTTAAATAACCGTTATACCACTGTAATGTGGCTTGTTTCACCTCCGCCTGCTATGGCAGCGGTGGTGGCACCTTAGGCCTCAGTGGTGCATTTATATGGCGGAATTTCGGCCTTTGCGATCTGCAATTGAGAACATTAGTGAATTTATGTTGTAACTCATCATTGAACTGGGTGGGTGAAATTTCTGTTGTTATTATTTTACTATAGAATCTTGAATGTCTGGGAATATGTGATGTTTAGGATCTGCTTGAAGGATAATAGTTGTTCTTGGTGAGGTAGGATAGATGAAAGTATGTGAGATGACACAGGTCAATGTTATGCCCGCAACTCATCATAAGATAAGACTCATAACCATCACGGATTCTGATTCAAATTGTTTTTTTACATTGAACTTGGATTATTTCTTCTACAGTTACAAGAATGATGTTTTTTTAATTTTTTTTCCATTATTTGTTTTATTTATTTATTAAGTTGTAGCCTTGAATTGTATGCATTAGGGAAATTGACTTTGAACGAAAATTGAGATACTGTTAATGCTGTGCCTTCCCTATTTCATCCATCAGTAGTTCCAGCATATGAATGGTTGGTACATCATAACCAATTCTAATTGTTCTGGATATTCAGACAACAATTTGTCCTGATCCCAATTGGTTTGAGAAGTGAGATGCATTAAAAGTTTCTTTCCTGTAATTGAGTTATGAGCCTCTGGTGTTACACTGTTGCCTAATGTTTTATGTGAATTATAAGCTTCTTTAGGATAGATGAAATTTTTTGATGTGGTAACTGAGACAACATTTATTCGTGTTTTATACTAGAACATGCTGGAATAAATTGATGATTCAATCAATCTATTTTCAGCATGTTCAAGTTGCACTCAAGAATTAATACCGTTTTATAGCCAAATGTAATGGATATATTTGAACAAAATCGTGATATTGACTATCGAGAAGCTTAATTAATATTCATTTGGTAATCTAAAAGTTATCGTACATTATATGATTGCAAGACTTCGCGAATGAATCGAGTTTCAGCTTTTCAACACGAATTACATGGTCATGATTGATCCTTAAGTCATGCCTTCCTATCATGTCATATCTTTTGCAGAAGCTTGAGATATGTGGTTTTCTTTTGATGAAACCCCACTTGTAAGGTGCATGGATCCACATGTTATGAGGATATCCTAATTTTCTTTTCAGTTGTTCTTAGAAGATTTTCAACGTGGATGCTTAATGAGTTACTTAATTTAAAATTAAGCAATGTTATTTAACAAATTTTTATCACTGGAACATATAATTTAATACTGTGTTACTAAATTCATTCTTACTAATTAAATAATTATTTTTAATTATAAAATTTAGTGCGGTTCAAATTAAGCATTCATTTTAACAACTTTAATATTAGAGTAAATTTTTGTAAATTTTTTAAATTTCTGTGGTATTGTATGCATTATAAATGTTATTACTTCCTACCTTATTGTGTCAACTTTTTTATATAAATTCATTCTTCTCATCTTGGAACTAGCATATGGACATCTTTCTTAAGAGAGAGGAGACTGTACATTGATATGCTCTAGGAGATCAATAACTAACAATGCTTGTGTATCTGGTTTGGGTCGTTACCAAGTTAACCATTAGACCACTACTATTTTGCAGTAAGGTTTTGTTGCATGAAGTAACACATTCTCATTTCTTTAAAGAAACAACTAGCAAACAGTTTACATTTGACAGAATGCAGGAGGGTGAGTTTGAAGGATAAGTAATCAGCACCTTTTTTTTTCCTGTACTTATCAGAGCATTTTCCTACCCATTATTTGATGCTTATGCCTTTTTGATTTTGAAAGTGGCAAGTTACATGATTATTGTGCATAATATGTAATCCTGGAATGAAGCAAACCTGCAGTTATGCCTGGACAGTGACCATCTTCGCTAGTCATTGACCTTCTATCTTCGTGTAGTTTTTCTTAATTTATCGACAAATGTTGGCAAACAATATGTTATGTTACGGAGAGGATTTGAACTCATGATCTCCTTATCACTTAACCCTTATGCTCCTCCCCTCAACCATCTAACTACCGTATGACTTCCTTCTATCTTCCTGTATTTGAATCAATGTTTAATAAAATGAGTAAATAGGATAGAGTGTAAAAGCTTATCATACTATCATCTAATTACAAAGTGTCATGTAAGCTTAGTTTGTTAATTTTTACCATAAAAGACATGACATATTTCTTATTAGTTGTTGTTGATGATGATATTTAAAAGCATAGTATCATAATTTTAGGTTTTGAACATTCAAAGTGCACATAATGTACATTAAAAAAACTTAAAAATATATTTTATAGGTTTTTAACATATTAATTAAGTACACACAAATGTTCAAATAAAATATATTATAATACATAACTCTCTGAGTTTCAATAATATCTAATTATCGAATAATAATAATAATAATTTTACAGTTATAACTAAAAAGAAAACAAGATATTATTGGTTGATTTTCATTTATAAAAAAAAAAAACTAAAACGGTAGTATTGAACTTTAAACATTTCTTTGTTTCATGAATTTATTTTTGACCAGTTTTTCTCATAACCGGTTTAGTGTGTATTTGGAAGCAGTTGAATCCAACACCAATGGACTTTCATATAAAAGTTACAATGTAGTTGCTTTTAAATTTTGACATTGAAACACACATTTTTTTCCTTTAATATAATTTCATTGCTAATCTAAACACACCCTTAATATTTTCTTTGAATTGGGCACTATAATTCACTTTTGTTTTTAACAGACCAACTAGTTAGTTTAGTTTGGTTTTAAGTCCAAATAAATGTCTGAAGTAGCATGTGAAGCCTCAGTACCTTACAGTTCTTATGGGCTTCTTCATCATGTGAATCCAGATAAACAATGAATGAGTTAAAATCAATACTAATAAACGATAAAAAAAAATTACGAGAAGTGTATCTGTGTATGATTAATATTGCTTCCATTTTTTACATTGTTTCTTTTAAGATAATACATTCTTCTAAAAAAAATATTGATTAAATAAATTATTTTTGATAAAATAACATTTTTTTGGCAAAAATATCCTTATTTAAAGAATTAAAATATCGTTCACTTTATTTAAGAATTTAACTCAGATATAAATGAGGTAATGCTAGTAATTGATATTTTTTATTTTTTAAAAATGTCATGTTTTATTATAAACTAAAAAAATTAAAGAGACATATAATATATTAGTTATTTAATATTCTTTTTCTATTTGGACCCATTGGATAATCAATTTTCCCCCCAATGGCCTACTTTGCTGTTTGGGCAACATCATTGGGCTGGGGTCCGTAGGGTATGAAGAGGGTAGTCAATGATTAATATTTTTCAACCATATTAAATTAAAACTGCAATCAACAACTGTAGCATATGACGCCATATGCCACCTAGTAAGTCACACTCAAATATAAATGTATGAGCAATTTTCAATTAGGCAAAGTAAGTTGTTATTTGACAAAAATAAAGGTGTAGTCTAGATAAAATTGTACAGGCGTTTAAAACTTTTTATATGCATACCAAATCATCATTTAAGTAATTAAGAAATGATATGCTAGAGTATGGCTAATTAAAAAATTTCTCCATATTGTGAAGCAGCTGGCAGATCTTCTTTTATTAATCTATTTTAAGCTATTCATTTATTTTCAAAGAGAAAAATCAAACTAGTGAAGTCTTCTGCCAAAAGAGTTCAACTCATTGAACAAATTGAATAAATATGTATTTTTGATGTATATGAATTAAAAAAAATCTAGAGAAATACTCTGTTGCAAGGTTTTATAACCACCGACCTTTGCTAGAAAGTAGGAAATAGAAATGGATACTTTACCCCCAGCATCTTGGACAACTAAAACAATTCAGGAAAATCAAAGGACCAAATAACCTTTTGTGGACGACAGTGCATTCTTATTTTTCCTAAATTCACTTTTGCTGGAATCAGTTTAATAATGCTATTTTTATAATATTCTTTTAGTTCCTTTTCGTTACATTACTTCTTCTTTTTTTTATCTCATTTACTATTTTTAATTCTTCACTTGTTATAGAATATTGTGAAAAGTATTATACGACTAGCATTTTTTTAAATCTCTCTTTTACATTACTTGTCTCACCCTTCTTTCTTTTCTCTTCTGATCTCTTTCCTTGTAAAAAGGAAATAATATTGCAAGAATAGCATTAGTTGCTTCTAGGAGGCTTCATCCAACAGCTGCTTCTAATATCAAGAGTACAGATACCGTCCTTTTTTCTTCTATTTATTTAAGATACTATTCTCTTCATTCTTTTATCTAAAGCATGAAATCCTATTGGATAACACTCCTCAACAATGAGATTACCATATGAACAGCACTACATATCCAACATGTTAATTATAAAAGTAAAACCTACATTTACCCAACATGATAAAGCTACTTTCAAAAAAAAAATATAACTCAATAACACATACCAATAAATCATCTCAAGCTCAATGTTATTGAATTGGTTATTTCCTGTAAATGAGGGATTCCTGATTAAGAAAATAGCCAGAGCCAGGGGTGTTGAACAAATATTTTGGTATAAAAGGTAAACTGGGTATAGTGGTCACGTCACTTTTACTTTCCTTAAAATATTGAAAGAATGATTTACTGTTATTTGAACAAATACGCAATCTCAACAGCCCCATCCTTTTCGCTTTCTCGCTGAAAAATGAGAAGTGGGAAAAAAAATACATAATTATATGAGTTTAACAAACATGTAATGTCAGAGTAAAAATCAATCAGAAATCATTCTTGATATCATCTTTAAGGATTAAGTAGTTGTCATAAAATTCAACAGGAACTTCTGATGTAATGATACATAGCATAAAATTAAAACCTTTATACTATGGTGCATATATTATTTATTCTAATTAATATGAACAATATAACACGAATATCAGTTGCTGCTGTTGCATTTTAGCCAATATCTATGTTCCAATATCAATCATGAACTATTTACTTCCCACTCTATGATCAAAATTAAGAATAAAAACATTGAAGCAACTATAGAAGATACTAGTGAGATTAGATTAGTAACGAGTGTCCCTTCTCCTAGTAACCCGAATGTAGCAAAAAACAGCAGCAAAGATGGCAGTAACAAGCCCTCCAATGATGACGCCTCCACCTGCCACTGATCTGTCCGAAGAATGATGTTTTCCCATTCTTCGAATTTGTGGTGCCTCAGCAGCTTCTTTAGATTCTCCGCTTTTCTCTTCTGATGATGATGGTGACTCTTCAATAGCTCCAGAAACTGCAACTTTATGATCACTTTTCTGATCATCATCATGAAGTTGAACTCCTGTTTGAGTTTTATGCTCAAAAGGGTTTAACACTGTGAGTGGTGCCTGAGCCTGATCAGACTCATGAGCCTTGACATGAAGTACTAAGATCTGAGCAAGTAGCAGAACAACCAAAGCAAGCTTGTTATTCATTCTTAAAGAGATAGTGTATTATTTGGTGCAACTACTTTTTAATATTGGAAGCTGTGACAAACTAGGATTTGGGGTGTTAGAGACAAGAGGCTAAAAGGAAGTGAGTGTTAAGGAGAGAAAAAGAGAGTCCTAAGTGAATCTCTTATCTATGGTTACTTACATATTCTTATGGGAAACACACGGGGTGAAGGGGTTTTAAATAGAGTGGGTATGGAGTTTATATATATATATATATATATATATATATATATATATATATATATATATATATATATAATCCAATATAATGGAAAGGAATGGATGGCTATGATATGATCTTGTTCTAGGGTTGAAAGTGTGGCCCTTGAAAATGGGTCCCTTGCATTATAAATTATTTATTTGTGAAAAGATGATAAGAGTTTGGCTTTAGCATTAAAGATGAATAGCTGGCTGGCCGTCCTCTAATTCAATTTAGACTAGTGATTGTTAGGAAATAGGAATAGTTTGTTTTCAGAAATAATAATAAAAAAGTGTTTTTTTATATAATAAATTGAACTAAATATTTATTAATAATATTTTGGCTTAATTGCTTTCGGTAGTTATAAATAAGTGATTCTATTATAATCATTAATTCAAATGAGTGAATTACCAATTTAATTCTTTTAAAATTATAATCATCAGTCAAATTAGTCTCTAAATAGTCTAAAAAATTGTAAATCATTTTAGTCTCTTCATTGATTAATACCAATGAAAGGTTGTGTTGATATGCCAAGTATCTAAACGAGATATTGTTAGAATTATCAATGTGAATCATCGTTCACAAGCTAATCCAATTAACCACGGGTTTAAGTCTAAATGGATAGGTCAAAATCGACTCATCATAACTATGGGTCAAATATAACCTAACTAACTTACTTTAATTAGCTTGCAATTCACTTGGGTTGAACCAATATAGTGAGCCGTTTGCCTTAGGAGTTTTTTTTTTTTAAAAAAAAAAAACAAATATTACAACTTACTACACTAACTCACTAAGTAACTAAAGTAAATAACTTCTAGACCCAATTATTTAGTTCTTTTTAATCATAATAACAGATTTTTTTTGAAGCAATCATAATAATAGATATGCAACACTAGCTTTATCTTTTTATATAATATAGAATTGGAATGTGAATATTATTTCAAATCACTAATATATATAGTTGTCTATGTCTAATGAAACACAATGAATAAATTTGTTAAGGTTATGGTTTTCATTTAGTGCCTCAAAATTTTTAGCATCTCAATTTTTCTTTTATATATCTTCTACTATGTTTTTCATTACTAGTTTTCTAATTTAAGGTGAGTCAACTTGTGGTGGGTTGAACCAATAGGTTGATCATCTTTTGTCTCAAGTGAGTACAAAATGTAAATTACAAAAGCGAGACATATTCAGGGTAAGTTAAAAAAAGTGGGTTAAAAAAAATTGAGATGACTTACTTTTTGACCAACCTAAATGAATAAGATTGTTGATAGCTTTTTGGTTATCAGTCACAATAGACTTGGTAACAGGACAAGTCAAGAGTAAATTTGACTTTCTCACTATCCCAAGCCTCATTAAAGGCGCATATACAAGTAGGTTAAAAAAATGAGTTTAAAAGAAAAATCAATTTCATTCTCATCGAATTCTGTCATATACCGGAAATGTCCATCACATTTTTAATAAATTAATTTACTTATATATTTTAAATAACCAATATTAAATTATTAATTATGTTTTAATTCAAACAATATATAAAAACTGATAAATAACAACAATCCTAAAAAATTAACAATTAAATTAAATTTAGTTAAAAGTATAATTTTGATTTTGTTACTTAATCATTATTAGTATTTAAATTATTTAACTTTTACTTTAATTAATTTATATTTTTAATTAAAACACACACTTCTAATATAAACAATCCTTACAATTTTAGAGACTAATTGGCAGCTCTCTCATAATTACATAAATTATTTAAATTCGTTAAAAAATAATATAATGCATCCTTTAGTCTGTATGTTTTGGATCACACTGTAAATATATCAAAGTTAAATTGTAGTTCCTTTAGATTTGGTTTAGTCTTTATTATATGTTTCTAAAATTTGTCTATTTCTTAATACAAAATGCATTTTCAAATATAAAATACATTGATTATAATTATACAGTTATAACTTAAAATAAAATAAACACTTTAAGATTTTGGTACTATTATAAATTAATACATAATACATTATATATATATATATATATCACAGATTTAAATCCATTAAACACAGACAGTTAACGGATATATAATAAATAAGACGAGTTAATGTTTACTTTCTAAAACCAAGTAGTATGACCAATTAAAATCAAATTTTAGTACTTTCAAAGCGGTACCGTCATTCATCACCAATGTTATGGTATTCTGCAGACAAAAAAAAAATGTTATAAAACTAATGTAATAATCTAAAAAAATTGTTATGGTATGCAACAGGGTACCGTCATTCATCTCCAGATTATGTGAAACATTTTGGAAGAAGTTTATTTGTATAAATTCATTTTTCTTTTTATCGAGTGAGGATGTTGGCCGACAGCTGATGGTTTCATTCAATTAAACGTGGTACTTTCGAAAATACTTCAAGATAGGACAGACATGCTTAATTTGTTCAGTAAAATGATTAAATTAGACATGAGTCATATTAAATGCTTGTTCTCTTTAGATATGTTATTGTGTAAAAGTCTTTTTTTTTTCTTTAAAAAAAATTAAAAACAAATATCAGGAGAAAATCCAGATCGATTCCCTCTTGCATCTTTTATAATCTTTTTCCTATAGTTGGAAATCCAACGTTGATTAATTATTCGTGATATGATCAAAAATGATGTATACAAGTAAGAGATAATCCAGTCAGTTAATTTATGAAATTAAATTAAATTTAAATCTAAATTTTAAAATGACATCAAAAGTCATCTTACTATAGTACTGTTGGTGGAGTTATATATTGAGCTATTAATTGTTGGGCCATTATATTATTAGGCCATTCATCACAAATGCCAATTCTTATAAACTTTACTTCCAAGATGTTTAATCCTTAATATATGAGTATCCTTTGTTGAAAAACTTATATTCACTCTCCGTTTGTCAATAAAGATATTTCTTGACCTAAAATTAAAGACTAATATCATGATATATTGATATTTATTTAAAGAGTTAACCTCTTTTAACATATATTTTTCATACAAATATGAAAGAAATCAAACTTATGATGACATGTTTAAGAGATAAAGTTATCTATCAATCAAATCACATTATGATAATTATCATATTAATTAATAATGATTAAAATAATATATATAAATAAATTAAAAGAGAACTCTCATTCTCATATAAATTTACTTTTAGAGTACGTACTGTTCACCCAAATCCAAACTCTTAAGACGTATGCCATGCAAATTCAATTGCTAAATATCAAGTTAGTGAGAAGCAAAGCAGTTTAGGGAAAGCCTGCTTGGATTGAAATATTGTATTGAATTTTATGTATGCATGATTTTAAATTGCTGTCTGTAATTATAATTATGACCGTAACATTAACATATTTTAATATTATATAATCATATCATGATTGTAATTATGACTGCATCAATCGATTTTTTTTATAATTACTTGCAATATGATTTTATTTTTTTTAACTAGCCACAATCAAAATTCAAAAGCATGTATGTACGTATGTATGCATAGGGCAGGAGGTCCCTTTTCCTAATATCCCTTTCTGTGGGTTTGGAAGAAAACGAAAGGAGCAGTTGGCATGGCACTATATAAGTATTATATATGGCTGGAAATTAGCAGGTGCCAGACAAGTGTATCCGTGCATGCATGCGTATGGGTTTCATCTCCTATCACTTTCATTTCCTCGTAGCATATAATTAATCCATTTTATCCCTTAGGCATATTAGTGCATTACATTAAACTCATCTCCAATTAGCCTCTTAAACTGTGGACCTGTTTTCAGTTATAAGTCAGACTAAAAATAGTAACTACACATTAGTCTTGTTGTTTTCCCATACCATACGACCTTACCTGGCCATGCGAAATTCCTTCACAAGCTAGCGTGCTTAATTAGAACATGCACAGTTCGGTAGTAGAAACAATTAATACATAAAATATCATATATCACGCACAATGAATGAAGAATAAAAAATAAAAAATAATAACAACTACAAGATTGTTTGCCCGTAGACAAGCAAATCGAGTAACTCTCACTCATACTCTAATAGATTGTTTACTAGTCTGCAAGTCATTAACTTAGTTCCTCAATGTATTCATAGTCGATTTTTATCATTTTTTATTTTTAAGAATAGAAGATGATACTAAAAGAGTTTACAACCCTTAGATATCTTATTCAATTGAGTTCAATTCTTATCGTTGAATTAATATGAGATGTTTTCCGTCAAAAACAAAGAATAACAGTTACAAAAGTTTAGGGTACAGACCGTACAGTTAATAGTAACAGTACTAATCCTAAAAATTAATAAATGGCGGAAAATACAATGCAAGTTGATATAATGGTTAAATATATATATGAAGTTAATTCCTATTTTTCTATCCGTGAATGCTGCAGGTTTGGTTCCTTCTAATTAAATCCATTATATTCATGTTTAATGGATAATCCTCTTCATAGAGATCCCTTGTCTAGTGACTATAATTGAATAGTTGCGAGTTTGCGGGCAAAATTGTTTGCAATTTAGGTCTTTCGATAATCTTTTAGGTACACCTCTATTATAATAGTCACAACATGTCGTTAGGTTACTATTTGCAGTAATGGAAATTATTTCCTTCTACCATTTTTTGTTAAAAAAAAAAAAATGGCCACAACAGTAGTACTTTGATCCCGTGATTAAGGAAAGGTGGATCTTGAGTCTTGTCACTACTTGTAAATAGTGAGTACTATGGAGATCATGATCATGATCCTATCCATTAAGAAAAACTTTAAATACAAAACCGACAAAAATAAGTTTCTTTGCTACATGGTAAAAAAAAGAATGGAAAATACTAATCAGAATTATTAGCTAGGGTACTAATTAAAGATTTAAAAACATGAAATATTGAATGAAAAATTTGTTTTAAAATTTCTATTTAACTACTAAACATTACATTTTTATTAAGAATTTTTATTTGCAACAAGTGCTCTACTTCTTAACACGACCCAATTCTAAAATCTACCAAGCAGAACAAGTCAAAGAAGAGACGCAATATTCAAATAGACCTAAGCTTAAGATCAGTTACTTCGTTTTAAGCATTACAGCTGATTATCTGGTAACCCACTTTTAGAAATAAAATGTCTTATTCCCAGGACGCGGGAAAGTTATAGTATAGAAGTTATTAACAACAATAGTTTGATAATGGTATATATTCATGCTACAGCCCACAGGCATATAAATTATATATTAACAACACTAGTGTATGTGTTATTAAAAAATAATATACAATATATAATGATTACATGCTGAATTTCGAACTTAGAACGCCATACATATTATCTCAAATATCACTATCCCTAGGATTAAGAAACAATATGGTAGGTTGTCATATACACTATCTCAAATCTCACCACCACCAGGATTAAGAAACAATATGGTAGGTTCTCATATACACTATCTCAAATCTCACCACCACTAGGATTAAGAAACAATATGGTAGGTTGTGTTTATTTCAAAATTTGTACTCGTTATAATGTTATTTCTAATATGATTTTTTTATAATTAACTAATTAAATTATTATCATATTATGATATAAAAAGATGAATTCTTGACGAAGTTTCATTCATCAATCCTCCTGCCCCCACCGCCTCCACCTCCCCAAATTTTCAAACAAATTGGGTGGGGCGAAACATCATGGATATTTTTACCAAGAAAAAAAAAAAAAAAAAGACACGTTATACATAATCCCATGGCGGTAGGATAAGAAACCAAAACCATACATGCCTCACACAATCTATGGTTAACTGATGCCGGTTGTTGGGATTGTGCAGAAATGATGTAAACTGAATAATGTGCTGTTATTAGATCAATATATTATAATAATTTATCGTTTGATTGAAAAAGTTTATCAAAATTGATTATAATAAAAAAAATCTTTTGAAGCAAAAATATTCATCTAGATAAATATGAGACGTACATTAAAAAATAATATGTTGATAAAAGGATCCACGTTAGCTTAAAATAATATTCACCAATATATATTATATTATATATATATATATATATATATATATATATATTGTGCTTAAAATGTGTGTCACATATGCGGGAGTAAAAGTACACAGTATAAATCCTTTATTGGAGTGGAGCCTTTGTGTTTTTGATTAAATTATTATGGCGGCAAGAGAGAGTACTTAGTTGTCATATGACGGAGGCATGGTCCCAAGATTGAAGATTTAGTGGACTTCAATCGGAGTCTAAAGAATAAGGAACCTCACACGATCTCACTTTTTTTTTTATTGTTCACAGATGCTGGTACAAATTAAAAACAACAAAAATAAAATATTATGAAATAATATGATGTATTTGTTTTGAAATGTAAAAATTGTTAACATTTTTTTAATAATTAGAAGCATCTACTAGAATATGAATAGGTTTTTATAAGTATTTGCACGACGTACGCTAGTTAGTAAGAACTTTTATTCTTTATTTATATTTCTTTCTATATTCATTCATTTTTATAATAGGGTTTGATTTCTATATGTTTTTTCTATTTCGATGTTTAAGATAAGTTCATTACTAAGAAAAGTTGACGGTGAATGTTGACTGGTTTAACACATTTCTAAGCATTTCCACATAAAAAAAAAAAAGTATTGTGCACCGAAAACAAATAAATAAACAAAAAAAATCATTATTATTTTCTTAAACGTTTGACAATATTATTTTTTATGATGGTATTGATACAAAATTGATTGAAAGTAATAATAGATCTTTATTAAAAAATTATAAATACACAAGATAAATATTCTTTTAACATTATTTATTTCATACTAAAAAATTAATCAAATTCAAACTCTAAATCACTTTTTATTAAAAGATGCGAATCTTTATTACATAAAAAGATTGTTAGTTTAAAACTATCCTACGAACACTTAGCTCCTTAATTACACTTGAAATTGTGTGCTTTATTTAGCTCCTGGTAGCATGAAAGACCCAAAGATGGTTGCAGAGATTCTGTGAATGAGGATTACATTGGGCTCAATCCTTTCCTTGACAAGTGGCATGGTAGGTGCTCTACATGTTTTGGTGTTGTAACTAGAGCTTGAGACATGTGCCTTCAACTAATAGTCATTAGAACGTAGAAGTAAATGTACTCACGTTATCTGCCCTCATTGGACTCAAGTGGGCCGTCAATCACTGGGCCCAATTGTGTTCATTTGTCAGTAGAAGCCCAAGCAAGCAACTCCATAGTATTATTTCACTGTTTCAGCTCGTAGCACATTGGGCTATGCTCAAAACCATGGTGTTGGAAGTGGTTGTTGTGGTGTCTTGTGAGACTGTGACTCTGTCCTCCTCGTGTTGTGTGACTTGGAAAAATTGGTTTCTCATCGGTGGTTGAAGAGATAACCACTTGCAAGTGATGATGTTGGGGGAATCAATCTTTGTATTGATTGGAGTTTTAGTTTTGGGTCCTACTACTAGTAATATCTCGAGTGTTTCTGCTTGCAAATTAGTCATAAAACATGTTCCTTGAGATAAATTTGCATGCTTGTTTAATTTATACATTAAACCAATAAACAGGCCGGGAATATTTACTTGTTTTTGGTTAGTGTAATACTAGAGGGGGTTGGTTTGGTAATCAACTTAATTAGAACTTTTGACTTTTTTTATGACTCCAAAATATTTTTATAAGTTTTTGTTATTTGTATCATTTATGAGATTAATTCTTAATTCAGAGTGAAGTCATATTTAAAATTTAATAATTTTTCTCAAAAATATATTTTGTGGAAATCAAATTCAATTTTTTTTTCATAAACTCAACTTGTATTGTGAACTTAACATAGTGGGTTGGTTAATATGTACAAAGTTGCTCATATAGAAAAACTGTTATTAAATATAAATAAAAACCAATTAATTAAGTATTTAATTTGGAGTTGTTTTGGACATATTGAATCTTTTGGGTGTTAAACTGGAATATTTTAATAGTGAGAGTCAAATACTAATATCTATTTAGAGTTCTAACCTATCATGAGAAGTGTACATCTGTGTTCTCGTAGTAAAAGTAGGAGTCTTCTGTATCATGACTAGGTGAAAATGCAGAAGATGTAGCACAAGCATGTGCGTTGAGCATGCATGCTTGACAGATGCTGTAAATTAAAGGGCAAGTGCATTAGCTGTTTCAAGGAGTGAATAAGGACGGGATTCAATTACCAATCTCTAAAGAGCTCAATAAATATGATGCAAACTTTAATGAGTCAAAAACTGTTAGGATTTGAGTTCATCCGACTTTTATCCCAGTAACTTAAATTTTAATTTAAGTCCTAGATATATAATTGATTTAATTTACTATTGTAATATAAAGCTAATTTTTTTCATTCAATAAAACTTTTTACCAATTATGAATCCTAAAATCCTTATAAATTCCTAATTAAGGGAGCACTAGGTTCATGAATCCTAAAATCTCATAATTATTGATCTCCAATCTTAGAGTATTTCTAATCATATTGCTTTATCTCAAATCAAATTCCTATTCCAATTCTTAAGTTTGATATCTATGATCAACTATAAGTGGCCAGCTTATAGAGACATTAAGACTGGAGACAAGCAATTAATGTCAGCCCAAATGCACTTTAATTATGGATTAAATTCAAATTACATCAAGTTACGTTAAGAATTCTTATCTCCTAATTACACAAATTTAACTGCACATAATGCAAAGAAAAGACCTTTATCTATGGAGGGTTTTTTTTTTTAACAATCTCATATAAGAAGTGCAGAACAACAAGAATGAGCTTTGTTGAGGGCTTTGATTAAGTAGAATAAGACACAGTAATGCATAATATAGCTTATAGGTTTGAGTCTCTACTTTTCTTTTTAGAATGAGATAAAAGCAAGTTCTTACATAAGTACTCTTTGAACATCAATGTGTTTTTCCTTGAGCTGAAATGTCATTTCTTCCTCCTAAATTTTTATTTATAAAAAAAAATGAGCTTTTTTTTTTACTATTTGAGGCTAGTCTTTTATTAATTTTGTTCATACTTCTATATTTTATCTACATACAATTTAGGTATAAAGAAAATAAATACATTAGTTATTTTTGCATGATTTTTAATGTTAGTATTCTAAAAATATTTTATTTTATTATTGTTTCATTACAGATTAATATATTTATTATTTTTGTAAATATTATTAAATTATTTGAAATATAAAAAAAAATATAGACTGGATATGCTTAAATAGCATATATCATTCGCATATGTTGCGCTTGTTAAAAAGGCACAGATACCTTTTCACCGTACACTCTCCTATTGAGCCAAATATTAGTGATCTTACTAACTGTTGAAAGATCAAAAGTATATTAAAACATTTGTTAATGAATACTTTAAGGGTACTAATTAGACATCTTCAATTCCGATACTAATTACCCCCCAAATCTAATTGGATACTTATATTGGTATTATTTAACACTGTCATAAAGTATCTCATTTCATGAAGCATTTCGTTGATATATTATAATTGGAAAGAAAGGATACATGTATAGTGTAGTACCATGGAATTCCAGTTTCCAAGCAAACTGCAAACTAAATGTTAAACGGCTTGAAGTAATGTTTCTTTTCTATCTTTTTCAGACCCAACGCTTGAAAGTTGAAACATGAACTGATTCTAAGATTCACCCATTTTAGTTTGGTGCCATAGACTTTTGTTAAAGTTAATAGATTCTTTGTTTTTATACAAAATCTATGGCTATAGATAGTTAGAGCATGGATGCACTTTCAACAGCAATGGAAGAATCCAAAACACGAATATTTTCATATCTTGCTTTGTACCTACATTCAGGCAACTGATGACTAATTTCACACTTCCACATGGGCTACTAATCTGTATAATAAAAAATGTTTTAAATTACATTTGTTGTCAAGAAAGTCTAATTCAATTAGTTAAAATGCATGAGTTAATCTAACTCAGTTGGTTAAATAAAATACGTGAGTTTTTATTAAAAAAATTGCAAATAAATATGACTGATGCAGCTACAATTGTGAACTCAATGCAGCAGCAAAGACTAAAAATCTTGATGTTGTGACTGCAATTGGGTTGCCAATCCTAGCATAACCTAACCATCCATTGCTAATCCAAAGAACTTGAAATAGAAATTTACATTAGCAAGGAAAGTAATAGAAATTTCAATAACCCGCACTAGCAGGGAAACAAAGACTAGATAACATTATCCAACCTAAAATAGACACAAGAAACTAGTCATCTATCATGCATGGCAGAATACATTTCACATCTTACAACTTGATAAGATATCCAGCTGCATTAGGTCAATTCCAGAACAATGGAACACTTCTCAACCAAGTGCATTTTACAACAGCTAATCTCCAGGTACTAATAGCAAGATTCATTCATCCTAAGCTAATCCATCCACCGCTGTGAGGGCTAAGATTTCTAGCCGTGGCCAAATCAGTATATGTGGAACATACATCAAGACAATGAAAAATAGGAAGAACTGGTCCCTGATTCATCCTCCCCTTCCTCATGCTTCACGCGTTTCACACTTAAGGATAAGGAAAGATCTTCCATGTCATCATCCTCTGCTGCGTTTCCACCAGAGTTGTTCGGCAACATCATGCACTCAGAACTCTCTAATATCATCAATGCAGGACTGGATTGACTAGCAGATGGAGAATTTCTCAACTGGTTAGCAGCAGCTGGAAAATTTCTCGACGATTCCTCAGACAAAGTTGAAACTTGAACGTTGGGAAAGTTGAGGCGCGCACAGGAACCATACATTGCCCTTGCTGCTTCATCATAAGCGAGAGCAGCGCTAATGGCAGTGGGAAAAGTACCCAACCAGAGCCTACTTCCTCTGTTTGGCTCTCGGATTTCAGCAACCCATTTTCCCCAAGTCCTCTGTCTAACTCCTCTGTAGTTACAGCGTGAGTTCTCGGGCCCTCCTTTGCCTTTCATACACCCTTTCTTTGATCCCTTGGCAGGGACCTTCCTAGCCGGCTTCTCAGCTTCATTGTTAGACTCCAGCCAAGCATTATATTCTTTCCATTTCTCCAGTGTATCAGCGAGGGACTTAGATCCGTCCCCCTTGTTGTGGTTTTTCACTAACATGTGCATGCAAGTTGACCCTCACCGTCCAGGGAAAAAAAAATATGCTAAAATAGCACTTGAATCACAGACCTGAAAAATTAGAAACAAAACCAAAGGTTTGTACATGCAATAGCACCGCCAATAAATAAGTTTAATTTTCACACACTAGCAATGAAAAGATTTTTATATACTCAATCAATCATAAATCATCCTAAGTGATGATTTTTAAAATAGTTACTACAAAAGTTAACAAAGTTACCCATTATGTGACTGAATAATTTGTGATTGCATGAAAGTATCAAAAACATTTACACTTACCCTGCATCCTAATTAAATTCTAAATAGAAAATCAAAATTGCTAATTTAGACATGATGTTGATTAGTAAGGAATGCATAATTAAACGCTAGCAACACCACTCCAAAGCTCTTTTTATGTGTTAATAATTATCAATATTCAATCCACTCTTAATATTTCACCTATGCAATTCTAGAGGTTTATCAATCCTAAAAAGCAAATTTAAAGAAACATCACATGCAATGGCAAACAACTGTAAGTTAATATAGTCTGAAGGAGGTCAAAGGTTGAAAAAAGTGACATTGTTGTACCAAAAAAAAAAAAAAAAAAAAAAAAAAAAAAAAAAAAAAAAAAAAAAAAAAAAAAAAAAAAAAAAAAAAAAGGTAACCAAACAGAAAAGCCCTCTCCTCTTTGAAAAAGTTCCTAGAAATATAAGTTCTGGTTTGAAGAATAAAGAAAATAAAAATAAAAAAAAAGGTGGAATTATCAAGTGAATAAGTCACCTCACTGGCAAAAACTTCGTAATCTGGATGCAAAGAAGAGCGACCCAGAAGGCATTTGAGGAAGAAGTTTCCGTTTTTGCGTTCAATTTGGAAACTTTGTGATACCCAGTTGGGGTTTGGAGAAGAGGGACCAATTAAGGGCACCGTCAATCATGGCATAATTCAATTAGGGTTCACCAGCCGTCAAATTTGCTTAAGATTCTACGGCGATACAAACAATAAACATCAAAACCTCTGTAAAGCATTAGCATGGGGTCAGGTATTTTTATATGGATATCTAAAAAAATCTTCTAACACTTGATTTTATAAGACCTTAGGGTGTTGTTAATTAGTTTCATTGGTATATTACTCGTTCTATTTATATTTACAACCCTCAAATTTAAAATGATATTTTTTTATAAGATTCAATTTAAAATATTTTTATTAATTATTTTAAACTAAAAATAATCTTAATTTAAAGAAAAGAAAATATATTTACAAATAATTAAAAGAGAGCAAAATATTAATCATATGGATAATTTTGAAAAAAAATTATAAATTTAAGATAATTAATTACTATTAACTAAATTATCTAATTTTCTTTTATCTTGAAGAATTAGATAATTGGATCATATATAATATACAAAGAAATGAAGGA
>PYAF01003354.1:1475729-1505755 GCA_007407185.1 Glycine tomentella | reverse complement strand
CCTTTAGTAGTTCTATGTTCCAGTTGTTCCCTGTTTTAATTCTTTTCTTCCTCTTTTCTCTTTTCCTCTCACCATTCTTTTATATTTAACTCTGTTTCTCTCTTTTACTTTATTTTCGATTTATCATTGGGTTCATCTACCACCGACCCCAATTAATTTGGGTTAAAGGTGCTGTTGATGTTGATGTTGATGTTGATGTTGATTTGTCTCTTAATAAAAACCCAGCACTTTTGATCCTTATTAACAACAACAAAAAAAATGATTTGTCTTTCTAAATATTAAAATATTTGCTGATATTTTTTTTATAAATTAAAATTGTTCTATTTTGTTTTCTTTTTTATGGAAATTTGTCAGGTATGCTTATTAAGTTTTAAAAAATTATCGAATTTGTCAGCTATGACTTGCTTCAAAGTCAGTTATGGATTCAAGAACTTGACTATCAGAACAAGGTGCTGGAATTTGATTACAAGCCAGTGGTGGATGGGTTAACATGCTTCATGGAGCGAAACATAGATTTCCAAATATTTTAAGTGTGATATATTCTAAGTAATATTTCAAACTCAATGGTAAATTTTGGAAGAAGATAATCAATAATGTTGCTCATAAATTAGTTAGAATATCATTATTTTTTCTAGCATCCATTTGTCTGAACATATTTCAAGTTGTATTCATTATACTATTTTGCATGAAATAAAATAAATATTTTTCTGTAAAAAAACAAGTACTTTATTTATGAAAATAAAGATTATATCTCAGCAGGGACGGCTCCCATTTTTAGTTCGTCAGTAACTCGTGTTAACTAATATATGTGTGTATTAAAAACTGGGAGTGCAGATAATATCATACTAAATATTAAATAATTGATCACATCATGAGTGTATACATCATGCATTCATCGTTTATTTATAAACGTGCTAAAACTCATAGCACCTACTTTACGAATTTTTTCGTCATTTTAGACATTGTTTTGACAGTAGTAATTAATAGAATAATGTTTTTTTTAAGGATGAATAGAATAATGTAATTAAGAAATAATAAGTGATACTAGATATAAAAGGATAAATTTTAATTTTAATTTTTTTATAATCCTTAATATGTGATTTGGATTTTGGATCTCGTATTTTATTTTGTGTTTTTGATTTTATTTTATTTCAAAAAATTTATAATTTTGATTCAACCTTCAATTATATATATATATTATTCTAATAATTTAATTAGTTAAATTTATTTTTTATAATATATTAAATAAATGTTAAATTTAAGATTCAATAATATATATAATTAAAATTAAATTAAAATTATGGATTTTTAAAAATTAAAATTAAAATTACAAGAAAAAAAAAGAAAAATCAAATCACAAATTAAAAATTATAAGATAATTAAAATTATAATTTAGCCTAAACTTAATGATGTAGCCATAATCTTAGAATCCCCAATCTAGTAAACCTTTCCCCCCTTGCTACTGACCAGTGATTGAAAGGTACGATTGCACAATGGCCACTTGATCTTGTGTGACCCAAGTAGTAAATTTTATGAATATTATCTCTCCATGATTGCATAATGGCCGCTTGATCTTGATGTGTCCTACGTAATAAAGTTTTCTGAATTTAATATCACCATAATAGAATTATTGAATTTTGCTACTTGAACGTTAAAAAAATAAATATTAAAACTGTATGTGAAATTTTATATAATTATCTTTAGACTTAAAATATTTTCTTCCTTGTAATTTAGCGATATTTTCATTTTTATTCTTATAATATTTATATTTTAATCTTTATAAAATATATTTGTTTTATCTTTTGTTCTTAAAGGACTTTGAAGAGTGAAAAAATTATTATCTAAAACTTCTAAAAATAAAAAATAAAACAAACATATTTTGTAAAGATTAAAATAAAAAAATTAAAAGTAAAATAAAAAAAATATTAAATTACATGAACGAAAAAGTATTTAAATCTTCATCTTTATTCTTTACTTGCATTTTATTTTATAGATACAATTATATAAAATATTTACACAAAAATCAAAGGTAACAATGTTTTTTCCTCACTTTGGTGTATAACGCGCCTCAGGGACCCACAGTGTCATATTTGTTATTGGTATTGTGGCATGGGCCAAAAATGCAGCTAACAGCACAAATTATTACTGAGTGTGTTGAAATATAAGAGATATAAGATTAAAAGTATTCATGAGAGTTATTTGTTTAAATTTTTTTTTATATTTTTAATAAAATAAATTCTCAAAAACACTTATATCTTGTATTCAGGTGTTATTAAGTTAATATTATTTTGTCTTTTTGTTAGCTGTAGAATTATTCTCTGTTTTCCTTCTATAAAAAGCTCCTTGTATCGTGACTTCAAACAATGCAAGCAGCAACTTCTACCGTTCTACGTAGCATCTCCTTTTCCACCTTTCTAGATATCAAAGAACTTTGCAGCTCTCTTAGGTTTTAAAAAAACACCACGCAAACAGCAAGATGGCCACTTCCGACAGTAACATGTTACTAAATTATGTTCCAGTTTATGTGATGCTCCCAGTAAGTCATGCACATAATAAATAAAAACAAATAACGTACTTTCACTTGTATTAATTGTATCTACACATGCCAATAATCTTGTTTTGTTGTTTTTCTTTCAAACTTTTTTAGCTCGGAGTTGTCAATGTTGACAATGTTTTTGAAGACCCAGATGGCCTTAAAGAACAGCTCTTGCAGCTTCGAGCTGCGGGTGTTGACGGCGTTATGGTTGATGTATGGTGGGGGATCATAGAACTGAAGGGCCCTAAGCAGTATGATTGGAGTGCCTACAGGAGTTTGTTTCAGCTGGTTCAGGAATGTGGCTTGACACTGCAAGCTATTATGTCATTCCATCAATGTGGAGGGAACGTAGGAGATGTAGTTAACATCCCAATTCCCCAGTGGGTGCTTGACATTGGAGAATCAAATCATGATATCTTCTACACCAACCGCTCAGAAACCCGGAACAAGGAATATCTAACTGTTGGTGTGGACAACGAGCCTATATTCCATGGAAGAACAGCCATTGAGGTGAACTATATAAATCATAATTAACTTTTATGTTTTCAACTAGATCTCCAAGCAAAAAATGACCACACTGTTGAATGGATCATCTGTAGATCTGCCTTCCATAAATGCATATGACCATAAGGTGTTGACCTTATCTGCCTGATCATCAAGTTTTCGCTAACATGACATGCATTACAATTAAGAAGTATAGTATTATTGATATTAATATACAAAAAAAAAACAAGAGAAACTGATTCAGTCTATCAAGTGGGAACATGTCAGGTGTAGGTTTAACTTCAATAATCTTACCCAAAAAGATGCTAACTAAATCAGCCTTGTTACTTAACCCTCTCTTCTTCATCAATATATCACATGCATAAGAAGTATAATATCAAATAATAAAACAAGAAGCAGATTCAGTATCATACAGTAAAACATGAGAAACAGAACCATTCTATGAAGTCATTGAACTATCATTTACTGTGTAACAGGCTCGATATGCTACAAACTTCTAACATGTACAGCTATAAGAACAATGATCTTGGTTACTAAAGCATGTTGTTGCTGTATGCAGATATACAGTGACTACATGAAGAGTTTCAGAGAAAACATGTCAGATTTTTTAGAATCTGGACTTATTATAGACATTGAAGTTGGGCTTGGCCCAGCAGGAGAGCTCAGATACCCCTCTTATCCACAAAACCAAGGATGGGAATTTCCTGGTATTGGAGAATTTCAGGTGAGCCTGGTCTAAGCTTTCAAACAAAATTGTTTCTCATCCAAACTGGGATTTGATTATTTGAACACCTAAAGGATCATAGAAATGAAATTGCTGCAGTGCTATGACAAATATTTGAAGGCAGATTTCAAAGCAGCTGTAGCGAGGGCTGGCCATCCTGAATGGGAACTGCCAGATGACGCAGGCAAGTACAATGATGTCCCAGAATCTACTGGGTTCTTCAAATCAAATGGCACGTATGTCACTGAGAAAGGGAAGTTCTTCTTGACCTGGTATTCTAACAAATTGCTGAATCATGGTGATCAAATACTAGATGAAGCCAACAAAGCTTTCCTGGGCTGTAAAGTCAAATTAGCAATCAAAGTAAACTTCATAACACCTCAATCAATAGTCCCCTTCATTTTCTGTCAGGTGATTAGCCTCTAACCATGATCAACAGGTATCTGGAATTCACTGGTGGTACAAAGTTGAAAATCATGCTGCTGAGCTTACTGCTGGATATTACAACCTTAATGATAGAGACGGATACCGCCCCATTGCAAGAATGCTGTCTCGCCATCATGCTATTTTGAACTTTACATGTCTTGAGATGAGGGACTCAGAACAACCCTCAGATGCCAAAAGTGGACCACAGGAGCTTGTTCAGCAGGTAATGCATTACAGTTTTGTCTAATTTAAAGCTTGTTCTGTTTATTAAAGATGATGCCAAGTGTAAATGCTGTATTATAACGGTCAAATTGCCAAACATGAACACATGCACAGGTATTAAGTGGAGGTTGGAGAGAAGACATCAAAGTTGCTGGAGAAAATGCACTTCCAAGGTATGATGCCACAGCTTACAACCAAATCATACTGAATGCAAGACCGCAAGGTGTCAACAAAAATGGCCCTCCAAAACTAAGCATGTTCGGAGTAACATACCTTCGTCTATCAGATGATCTACTGCAAAAATCAAATTTTAATATATTCAAAAAATTTGTGCTAAAGATGCATGCAGATCAGGTAAGCAGCCGTCATGCATGCACTTGAAAAGATAATATTTTGAACTTTCTAAAGTTTCATAATTACCTTGTTGCCTCTTAATCATGTCCCTCAAATTGCAGACTTACTGTGCAAACCCTCAAAAGTATAATCATGCCATAACACCATTGAAGCCATCTGCACCAAAGATTCCCATTGAGGTTCTTCTGGAAGCAACTAAACCAACACTGCCATTCCCCTGGCTTCCAGAGACAGACATGAAAGTTGGTGGTTGATTTCCCAATTTGGTGCCATGAGTAATTAAATAATCTGCTGGAAATAATATCTACCAATATAAATAAAGCATCCAGCCACTGTAATATGCAATGCTAATAATAATGCCATGAAGTAGCACTGCCTAAACATCTAGAGAGTACTCTCGTGTACTTTTTATGTGTGTATTCCTATCTACGAAGTTAATAAACTATCTTATCAAACTTGCATCAATCCTGAATATCGCAATACCAAAATCTCCATATCTAAACTGGTGAAACTTGCTCACATAGCATATTTCGAGAATCAACTTACAGCAGCATATAATTTGTACGCTTATTATCCAAATGTGATTGTTTAAAGAATTGAACCAAGTCATATGAAGTGAAAACAAATCCTTAATCTTTTAATAATTATATGGCCCAATCCAAATGACTGTAAATTATAACACAAGTACCATACCGGGGGGAAAAAATCCTATTACAAGTTAGCTGTCCTTGACAAATAGATTTTAGAAATAATAAAATATCTAACATATGAGAAGAATAATTAACTTCTTTTAGACAGATCTCTAATTAAAGGAAAGTAACAAATTGATGTCATATATTAGGAATTATTTTTTGGCATACCGCATACCTATGTAATAACGCATACATAATTAAGTTTTATGGAATTTGGGTTTTATCATATATTGATTATTCCATTGCTAAGTATTTAAGCTTTAAAATACATTATTTTCTTAAATTCCTTGTCTTGCACAAGATTTTTACACGAGAACTAAAACCACATGACTAGTTAAAATTAAAGCTTCACGTTCATTTGCACAAAACTATCAGGTAAAATATTTTCGGGTTGGTCAAGGTAGGGGATGGATAAAATGATTTTGGCCTTCAGTTGTTGTCACTATGATCAGGTATACTATATACTTAGGAAGCATTTGGTTTATGAATATGTTTCCTATTTTCATTTTCTACTTTCACAAAAATTTACAAAATGTCATATTATTTTCACTTTATTTCCTGTTAAAATAGAATAAGGTATAAAAGAAAAGTTGGTATGGAAAAACATAATAACAAGTTAACATTAGAGTTAGAGAACTTACTTGGCCATGGCTATTAGGATGCACAGTGAAACACATCCAGAAAATGATATAGGGTCTATTTGGGTGTAAGCTTTTTTAGAAATGTTTTTATAAAAAAAAATAAAAAGAAAAAAATGAAATGAACTTCTTCATAAACTAAAATTAACTTTCTACAACAGCCAGCAGGGAGTTCACTTCACGTGTAAATGTACTAGGAAACTGGAGCTTGTCATATAATGAGAAAACATATCCTAATATTGGTGCATTGAGGCAAAACATGACCCTTCAAATTACAGTTATAGTCCGGTTGCATCTGCAATGCTAACACTAATGCCACATTGTAACAATTCCAAAACATCCTAAGGTATATATTCATGTCAAATAAAAAATCATCAATTTTCTATACAATAGCTTCTTCTAGCTAACAAATTTTGATACGAAGAGAAGATGGAATAGAATAAAAAAGATGAAATAAAAAAATTATATTAGTAAATTGAGATATTTTTTTACAACATAGGTTTTTGAGAGTCTGTCTCTCTACAATTCAGACTTAACCTTCTTTATTTTCCTCTCCCCTTCCTAATCTGATTTACTTCTATTTATACTGCATCTAACATCTATTCCTAATCGACATAATTGTTCATAATGGTTATGATTGTTCTCATTTGTAATTGCTCCAGACATGGTGTTGTCTTGACTCCAAGGGTTACACCCTTTCTCCACCAGTTGCACCCTCCTGAGTCACGCGTCTTTGCCCCAAAGGGTGCGTCTCTGCACTAAGGGTCATGTCCCCTTGATTCGCATCTCTTAACCTTGCACCCCTTGGGCGGATCGTGTTTGTTGGGTGGTTTGCACTCCTTGGGTGGTTCAAAACTATTGCTTCTCTTACTCGCTGCTTGCGGGTGTACACCCTAGTGATGGGTGGCTAACGCTTATCAAATTTTCACTGAACAAAAATTATGTATTTTCATCATTTTTGAATTTTATCTACTACTTCATCAAACTTCCATGAGCTCACCAATATCCACCGCATGAACATAAACCATCTCTAAAATGGTGAAACCTACAAATATCTCGCATGATAATCTCCCGATTTGTGAGCTTAGAAATCATTTTTACTACCGTGTGGCAATCTCCACACACACGAAGATTCTTGGTTATTCTGATTGTTGTCCCTGGACCAGTATTAATAAGAGCAAAAGCAAGTGACAACCTCTCGCTATGATCCCAAAGCATCTTCTCCTTTATTTCTTCCTCAACATCGTAGAGAACTAAACTAGTGTCAGGCTTGTATCCAGCTTTCTTCAGCTGCTCATTCAAGTCTTTCAATTTGGCATAAATATCATCCGACTGTTCATGGGAAGTATCCCCAACAAAAAATTGATGAACCATCTTATTTAGCTCAACAAAACTGTAACTAGGTGGTTTCCTCAATTTCCTTTTTGTCACCAATGCCCTCACGTTTTCAACATCTTTCCACCGTCTCTCAGCAGCATAGATGTTGGAAAGGCAAACATAGCCACTCACTCCATCTGGATTCAATTCAAAAAGCTTCTGCGCTGAGATCACTGCTAACTTGACATTCCGATGTAATCTGCAAGCAGAAAGAAGAGCAGTCCACACATCCTCATTAGGTTTCAATTTCATATTCTCTATAACTTCATATGCTTCATCTAAGTACCCTGCTCTGCCAAGTAGATCCACTAAACATGAATAATGAGTTGCTCTAGGCTCCACACTGTAGTCTCTAGTCATTTTGTAGAAAATCTCTTTACCCTCACCCACTAATCCAGAATGACTACAAGCCAACAAAACTGCAGTGAAAATGCCCTCATCTGAAGTCACATATTTACCTAGCATTTCATAAAAAATGGAGATGGCCTCTCTCCCCCTCCCATGAATTCCAAATCCAGTAACCATAGCCGTACAAGCAGCTAAATTTTTCTCAGGCATCTCATCAAACACACGACAAGCACAAACTAAACTTCCACAGTTAGCATACATGCCAATAAGTGCCGTTCCCACAGCAAAATTCACTGCATAACCCCTCTTAACAACATATGAATGCATATTGGCGCCCAATCTCAATGCCGAGATTCGATTACAATCCCCAAGCACAGAAATCACAGTCACCTAATCAGGCACTGCACCAACTACAACCATTCGACCTTAAAGCTCAAGAGCTTGAAAAGCATCCCCGCACTTCTCATACCCCAAAATCAAAGAATTCCACCACACAACATCCTTCACCCTCAACCCTTCAAACAACTTCCGTGCAAAGGACATAGACTCACAATTGCAGTACATATAAATAATTGAATTCATCAAAATCCCATGACACAGTCTCCTATTCCCACCATTCCTAACAACATAACCATGAATTTCTCTCCCCGCCTTCAAATCCATAACATCCCCACAGGCAGATAAAAGTGCAAGCAAGGTGGTCCCGTCTCCCACAAAACCATCCCTTCTCATATCCCCAAAAACCTCAAAAGCACCCCTTGCCTCCCCATTCTTCACAAACCCCGACATCATAGTGTTCCAAGAAGTCAAGTCCCTAACAGGCATTTTATCAAACACCACCCGTGCAGCTGCCACGTCACCAAACTTGAAGTACATCGAGAGTATCGAGTTGCCCACATACACATCCTCCTCCAACCCACCAACCACCACCAAAGCATGAACCTTTCCACCAATTTCCCGAAGCAAAAGGTCCCCACATGCCTTGAGGACAAAAGGGTAGGTGAAATTATCGGGCTTTTGTCCAAAATGCAGCATTTCGCGGTATAAAACAAGGGCTTTGGAGGGAGAGTTGTTGCAGGCGTAGCCCCTGATCACGGAATTCCAGAGGAATGAGTTCTTTAGCACGATTTGGTCGAAGGTGTGTTGGGCGTAGGGCATGTGGCCGCAGGCGGCGTAGCACGCAGCGAGTTTAGTGGCGAGGTAGGTGTTGCGGCTGAGGGTGCCGCCGGTGGTGACGTGGGCGTGGAGTTGTAGGGCTTGAGTTAAGGATTTGGAGTTGGTGAGTGATTGGAGTAAAGTTCCACATTGTAGAGAATCAAGGGTGGTGATGGTGGAACAAGGATTGGGAAGAAGGGTTGATGTTGTTTTAAGGAGTAACATTGAGGCTGAGGGTGTCTTCCATGAATCATGGAGGGGAACAAGTACGAGGTCCAGGAGAGAGGTTTGTTGAAAAAATTAATGTAAGAAAAAAAGAAAATCTGGAGATGCGGGGTATCGATCCCCGTACCTCTCGCATGCTAAGCGAGCGCTCTACCATCTGAGCTACATCCCCATTTAATGTACTCATATGGATGTGTTCCTAATTGTATATTATATATGTTTCTAATAGGTTCAAATATATTTTCAATACTATATTTTTTTTTTCGTTTTTTATCTTTTATTTATTTTTTATACTTATAAATTATGTTTATTTTGTTTTAAAGCGCTTTAAACAATGGAAAAATGCTATCAAGTATTATAAGGACGAAATTTTTTTAAAAAAAATAATTGTATAAGGACGTAAAATAAAAAATACTAATTAAATGTTTGAATTAAATGAGTTTTTGTTATCTATTTCCGTGTCCCAAATATTTATTAAATGTTTATACGAGTTTTTAATTAAAAAAAAAATCATATTCTCATATACATTAAGTAATATACTTGAGTTATTGTATTTTCTTCTTCTTTCGATACCTATGAATTTAAAAAAATTATCCGGTGTAAATATATTAATTAGTGTCTTGAAGTTCTAATTAATCCTCCGTCAAATATGAGAATTGCCTAGACATAAATATATAATATAAAAATAGTTTGAGACGGACAAATTTCTTTTTATAGATGTTATGGCAAAAAAAACCAAAAAATACAAATTAAATAAAAAATTACGAATTTGGGACTGTTTACAAACTATTTATGAATCTGGGGCAGTGGGTAGCGCCCAAAATTGAGCGTGACCGGTCTCGCCTGAATCTGGGCGTGACCGGTCACGCCCAATTTTGGGCATGACCCACCAGCTCCAGATTCGTAAATAGTTTGTCAAAAGTCCTAGATTCGTAATAGTTGTAAATAACCCCAAATTCGTAAATAATTTGAAAAAAAATACCATTTAGGTTCTTTTGCCTAGATGTTATCGTTGTTGCTTTACCTGTCTATTGTAAAGCATGTTGGTCCTAAGTTTCAGCCAATCCCATCTAATAATATAGGTTTAAATATAATATTGGTTTTTTTTATTTTATTTAATATTTAATTTTATTTTTCATATTTTAAATAAAAATATTTGATCTCATATTTAAAAAAAAAATCATAATTCTAATCCAATCTTTAATTTTACTTTTTTATTTTGGTCAAAATAAATTTTAAACCTAACATATTATTTAAAATATATACTATCAGAAAATTATTTAATTAATTAAAATAAAATATAAAATATAAAAAATTAAAGATTGAATTAAAATTATAATTTTTTTAAAATATGAAAATTAAAATTATGAATTTTTTAAATAAAAGTATCAAATGTATTTATTTTAAAATGAATGAATGAAAATTGTGGATAGAATGAAATAAGAAAAACAAAATAATATTTAAGTCAACAATATATTAATATTATAAAGTTATGAGATGCTTATGCCATATAAATAAGTTAAGTGCAAGGGCAATAAAATAAAAAACAAAGTAGTGTGATGGAAGCATCTAACAATGTAAAAACACTAGGCTGGGGGTAGGAAAGCAAAAGAAAAGAAACATCCAAGTCCCACACATGAGACATCATGCATGGTTCATGGTGTCCCACAATGTTCTCTCCACGTCTCTATTAGGACTTTCAATGCATCGTTGTCTTTTCTCTCTTTCTCTCTCCTCTGACGCCCCCTCCTCCCACCACCCAGCACAAGAAACAAACAACCTTCGAATGATCAATTTTCCCAGCTGACACAAATTCTTGTACTGGTGTGGTATTACAATTCATCCATAACATTTCAGAAACAGAAAACACACACACACTCAAAAAAAAAAAAAAAAAATCAAACTTTTAACGTAGATTCAAAAAACGTGTTATACTTTTGCATGAATTGGGTTATACATGCTCTCACGTACGTAACGTTCATTTGATTGGTTATTATATACATGTACTTTATCAAACATCAACCCATTCTTCAACTTCATCTAATTTTGGCATATTCTCCTTCTCTCTGATTATATTGTCACATTCAAGATCCGGAATTTCCAACCTTCGTGGGTTAATTTGTGAAAAAGTTAAGCGATCTGCGAAGTTTGGATATCACTTTTGGACACAAGTGACATTAATTATATATTATTCGTTGATCTGGAAGCTATATATAAAGGCTCATCGAGAAGGTGCAAGGATTATTATATGTTGAGGACTTGAGATAAATTTTCAAGTTCAATGAAATATGAGACGGGAATTATGCGTTTGGATTGGTGAAGTTATTAGAAACAATAATGGAATTGACAAGACTCAGTTATGCCGTTGTTTATGTCATTCTCCTTTGTGCGTTGGCCCAAGGGGGCTCAGAAGGGAAGGGGGGGAAGGAAGAGGAGATTTCTAGAGATGGTGGAGGAGCTTTCTCATCTTCCATTAATTATGTGCATGGAATTAAGGTAATATTGATCTTTTAGAATTTTAATTTGTCCCTTCTTTTTTTGTTTGTTTATGATTGTGCTCAGGATTCTTCTCTCTATTCTGAATAAATATTTGATGGCCCTTTTGAATTTTTGGTTTTGAATTTGATTGTCATATTCATCTGTTTAATTTGATAGTAATTGGCTTAATTACCAACCAAGTCTCTTGTTGGTAATTTTATGTGTTTTTGTACTGTGGTTTATATGCAGAACTTCCTCTGCTTTTAGATCTTAAACTCTATATTAAACTGACTCAAGCGTGCGAACTACATGCATATTATGTGATTCCTTGACTGCAGGGTTATCTGTTTGTATATCAAACACAAGGTCTAAGATAACTTCTTAATTAATTTTGTTAAAGCTCCTTTAATTTACCAATTACTATGTTAGATAGTAATATATGACTTTGTAAAATTATATGGCAACTGGAGACATAGAATTATAGACATACTAGTTAATCTTTCACACTATATACTGAATGGCGATATTCTCTTATTTGGTTTTATACAGGTAGAAAATGAATTGAAACATTGCCGGAAAGAATTGATAGAGAGGAACAATGATGTCAAAACTAGTACTTCTCCTCCTACTCCTGTTTCAGAAAAGGGTAGCTCTAGATATTTACTGCCAAAGCATTCTGGATCAACCTTGGGTGTGGAAAGTGTTCATGGCAGAAATTTGATTGCTGATTCACCACATAATGCACCTAGTCCTTCTGCTACTACTGCTGAACCACCAAGTCATGGTCCAACACCAACAAGTTCTCCACCATCACCGTCTCAATCATCACCATCTCAATCATCACCAACTCCATCATCACCAACTCCATTATCACCAACTCCATCATCATCAATTCCAAGTCCAAAAGGTGTGGATTTACCACTCCCTCCAGATATGTTTGTGCCACTTTCACCATCAACCCGTGTACCTCATCCTCCTCCTCAGAATTTTCGACCTATAGTAGATGCTCCTGTTGCTGCACCACCTAACAATGAAAACAAAAAGAAGCAAACAATTATTTTAGCTACCGCTTTATCAGGAATTATTATCTTGATAGGCTTGGCCCTCTGCTATCGTGAGACCAGAGGCAACAAAGGTGACAGAGATGACAGGCCCTTGCTAGTATTAACCTCAAGTGATTATTCTTGTGGTATGCTCATGTTCTTCTTTCTACATTATCCTATTTGTTTATCATACAGATTAATTTCAATGCACCATTAGCATGGTTATCCAATTAAAAATCATGATAAGTATAACTTCTAATATTACTTTTTTGTAAAAGTCAACAAACTTATCATACATGACAGTTTGTGATTAGATAGTATAAAAATACTTTACATTGTGAATGCGTACACTTCTCTTTATAATGTATGAAACCTGAAGAGTGAAGAGCAAACTCTTAAATTGCCACATCAGTTTCTCGAAGACTTGAATTTATATCTTTTAGCCACATAATTTTTTTTTTCAACATTCATACTTCTTGATTTAATGTCTTTTCAACTTCTGTTTTTTTAACAAGTAAAAATTTTAATCTACAAAAACAGTTATTCTGTCATTCATCTTTTTGCAATTAACTTTAGGAATAATCAATGAATTCTTAGGCTACCACAACAAGTTTTAACACATTCTTTTATATAATGAACCAATGAATAATCAATTTTTTTTTCTGAAGTATTAAATTCTTCCAGTGTGGGTTATCATCTAGTTACATATGATTGTGAAACATTACACCTGGTCCTTCAATCAATGCTTCCATGTTAAATTTTTTTCTTCAGGTTCAAAGAAGGTTGTTCGATTGGGAGATGCTGACAACGAAGAATCTGACATTGACAATGGAAAGAAACCTTCTAATTTTAGAAATTGGTCCATTAAGGGTGGACATAACAATGCCTCACTGGTTGAGACAACAGCATCAGAAGGTGTAGGACAAGTTCCCAAAGGAAAGCCTGCCCCTCCACCTCCACCTCCACCTCCCGGACCACCACCACCATCAGCTCCAAAGCCGCCTCCGCCTCCTGCTCCTCGTGCACCGCCACCTCCAAAAGGTGCTCATCCTCCACCTGCTCCTCCCAAACCATTGGGAGGTAAAAATCAAGGTCCATTACTTGCTAAAGAAGGAACTTCAAGTGATGGTGATGCTCCAAAACCAAAACTAAAGCCATTTTTCTGGGATAAAGTTAATGCAAAACCTGACCAATCAATGGTGTGGCATGAGATCAGTGCAGGATCATTTGTGTAAGAACACTAATTCTTGTCAAAGACATCAAAATTTCATTGAATGAGCAAATTAGAACACATATATATAGCAGCAAGATTGCTTGCACTGATTTTTATCTTTGTAACAACCTCTGAGGATCAATGAGGAAATGATGGAGTCTTTGTTTGGCTGCACCAACCAGAATAAAAATGAACCTAAAAAAAATTCACCACATGTAGATACTTCAGTGCAATATATTCAGATTATTGACCCAAAGAAAGCACAGAACTTATCAATTCTTTTGCGAGCTCTGAATGTGACAACAGAAGAAGTTATTGATGCTCTTAAAGAAGGTGACTCTCTCTCTCTCTCTCTCTTGGTGAATGACTAAAATGAAAGGGCAAGTAGGAATTGTGACTAGTGATATAACAGTTTAGCTGATTAGCTCCAATTAAGTGTTTATTGGGCTTAAGTGTATGGTTATTAGTTTCTATTCAAATTTTGAGCCTATTTCATATTCGGATTGGTATTAAGTCATTTGGCTTATGGTTGACATTCCTGACAAATTAGTTTATACCCACTTATTACTAAATCCTCTAATTTTAAGGTCTTGTGTCACTTTAAGGCCACTCAGTAGTAATTAGCACTGTTTATTAACGTTTATGCTGTTCATTTGACATATATATGTTCATGACACCACTAATTTCATATTGTATGCTCTTCATTTATATGTTCTTAGGACATGATATGCTTTTACTGTGAATCTATGATAATTAGTTGGTGAATGAATGAATGCGTTAGGACTCAGATATTGAAGTTAGGTTCATAAGGGTGTTCCCTCTCCTTACGATTTGTTTCATTAGTTTTAGCATTAAAAACTAAAAAAAATATTTAATTTTTTTTAGCATTTCCCTGAGATTAGGATTTTCATTTCTTAGCACAAACTATTTAAAAATATGCCGATTGAATCAGGTAATGAGATTCCTGTGGAGCTCATCCAAACAGTGTTGAAGATGGCACCTACAGCAGATGAGGAACTGAAGCTAAGGCTATTCAATGGACAACTCTCAGAACTAGGCCCCGCAGAGAGGTTTCTCAAAGTGTTGGTTGACATTCCATTCGCTTTCAAACGTCTTGAATCTCTCATGTTCATGTTTATGCTTAAAGAAGAGTTCTCAAGCATTAAGGACTCATTTGCCACATTAGAGGTGAGAGTTGAGACCATGGCCATATATGTTTGGATTAATTGAAAGAAATGGAATTGAATTAAATAGAATGTTACTTTAACTTTCAACGTTTTGATTATTTAAAATATAATCAAAAAGGAAAAAGCATTCCATTCCATTTAATATCCCCTCCAATAGGGATGTGGTACATGACACTGTTTTTTCCACACTGTTTCATTCTATCCCAAATCCATTAAAGTTGGTGTAGTGGTGGAATTGGAATAGATGCTTAAGGGACTTAAGTTTGATTTTGATTATCAAAACTATTGTGCATAAAAAAAAAAATTATCCCATACCATTTCATTTTACTTACCATCAAGTGGAGTTAAATTATTGAAGTCACGGTGACCAAATAAAGTGAGGAATGTATTTAGAGAAATCTAAAGACTTTAGTAATGTTATTTTTTGGGTCAACAGTTAAATGAGTTTCACTTGGGCAATTCAAAAGAGACAAAGAGGAGGCAAGAAAAAATGATTAATTACATATGGTCACAAACCACTATATGGTCTCTATCAATTTTTATGAGAACCAAAATTTTCAATTTACAAGTACAATCATATGAAAACTCATTCAACTAACCCTTAGGTTTCTAAGAGTAAGTTAAAATTTCTCATTAATAAAACACAATTAGCTTGATATTCTTAAATTTACTTTGAATTCCAAAGTTTGCAATCCTTCTATCAATAGTCACAATGACTACGTATAACTCTAGAAGTACATTGCAAGAACACACACCATTTATTAGTTAACAATTAACTAATTGCTACATGCTTATGACTACTACTTGCATATCTGAACAACAGGTTGCATGCAACAAACTCAGAAAAAGCAAGCTATTCCTAAAACTCCTCGAAGCAGTTCTCAAAACCGGCAACCGCATGAACGACGGAACCTACCGCGGAGGCGCTCAGGCGTTCAGGCTCGACACCCTCCTCAAACTCTCCGACGTAAAAGGAACAGACAGCAAGACAACACTCTTGCACTTCGTCGTTCAAGAAATCATCCGCTCCGAAGGAATAAGAGCGGTGCGAACAGAAAGAGCGGGCAGAAGCATCTCCAGCGTCGGAACCAACAACGATTCCGACGAAGTAGAAGCCGAGGAGTCCGAGGAGCATTACCGCAGCCTCGGACTCCAGGTAATCTCCGGACTCAGCAACGAGCTCGAAGACGTGAAGAAGGCCGCGCTTATAGACGGTGATGCACTCAGCAGCACCGTCTTAAAGCTCGGCCACTCCATGGTGAAGACTCAAGAATTCTTGGACAATGACATGAAGAGCATTGAGGAAGAGAGCGAGTTCCAGCATTGCATGGAGAGCTTAATGGAGAAAGCGAAGGAGGAAGTGACGTGGCTGGTGAATGAAGAGAAGAGGATAATGGCTTTGGTTAAGAGCACTGCGGACTACTTTCACGGGAACGCCGGGAAGGACGAAGGCTTGCGTTTGTTCTTGATCGTGCGTGATTTCTTGATCATATTGGACAAAGTTTGCAGCGAGGTGAGGGAATCTGCCATGAAGTTAGCCAAGGCTGCAAGCAATAGCGCCAAAGAGGCAGCGAGGAGTTCGGTTTCTTCGTCGCAAAACTCGCCAACTCCGTCGACGTCTGATATGCATAAAAGGCTGTTTCCGGCGATCGCCGAGAGGAGAATGGATTACTCCAGCTCTGATGAGGATGAGGACTTCTAATTTCAGATCTCCATGGTTTCGATATATTGGTATGGTTTGAATTCGCATGGGAAAACTTAAATACGGTTCCATAAGTATTTTTAGTGTTGTTTTTCTATCAGAATTGGTGTTTACTTTTTCGCGTGACCTTTGATGCAAACTTTTATTAGGCAGATTATCGAAATGAAACTCCAATTCTGATAGAATAACAATAACATTCAAAAGCATTCGAAGAACTGTATCTAAGTTTTGTCCCTTATTAAATGACACCGGCTAAAGGATTTGTTGGTCTTTTTATTTTTAATTTTGAGGTGTTGTTTTTTAATTAGAGGGATGGAAAAAGGGAATGGGTGATGTGGTTCTATGGTTATGTAAGTGGTTTAAACTAGAATGCATTTTGTTATACTACTTCATCAAATACCAAGTGGGGATGCCAGCAAAATTAAGGAAACAGAAGAAGCCTTGCTTGGTAATGAATTTCATGTGTACTATACAGTTGAATCTGATTTTCTGAAGGGATGTGTGTATTAATTATCATAGCATTTCTGGGTGGACTCCTGATCTATGTTTAGTCATTTAATGTTTAGTATGGTGTCCCTCTTCAATATTCAAACCCTCTGAGTTTCTTATCTAACCTTTAAACATGGAAAGCAAAAGATTACAAGAATGAAGGGGGAGTAGCAAGACGTGAATTTGTTGTTTGTTTTTCTCCGCACTGATTTAATTGATGTTTGTTTTGTATTGGGTTGGTTGTTACAAAAATGAGGAATTAAGTGTGATAGTTTATGAAATCAAATCTCATGTCACTAATTTGCATGTTTTCTTCTTCGTTTAATTCAAATAGAGAAAATAATCAGTATAGCAATCACATATTATTATGTACGGTAATTTATTAATTAAGTTGACTGAGAGTACATGGAAATCAAACTCATTAAAAAATGACATATCAGCCAAAAAAATTAACAAAAGAAAGGGAGAATGTATGCTGTTATTTAAGAGAGATTTTTTTGCATGAGGTATCAAATTTCAATTGAAGAAACAGAGTGTCGTGTTAAGGAACTAATTTGAATCCATAGTGTCTTTTGGTTATCTTTGGCTTAGAATATAGGAAAAGCGAATTACAGGTCAGGTCACTCATAAATATAGCCAAAGCGATATTATTAGTTTATAAACAAACATTGAAATTAGGCATTGGGGTCTATAGTTGTGCCACCTCTTTATTTCCTTTCTTTATTAGTTTTGGTTGAAAAATCTAAACAAAAAAGAGTGGCAACAGTGAAACTTTTTGGTTCTCTGTACTTTTCCGTATCTCATTCTATCTAATTATGAGCTGCTCCATATATGTCGTTTATTATGAATATTAAATTACAAAAAAAGTTAAAGATAATTTATGGTAAAAGTGTTTTTTTAAAATAAATAATCAATAAATATATTTTTTAATTTATTTCGAGAATTCTATTCTCAAGCATCTTAATTACCTCTCAAAAAAAGATCATATTAATTATGTTGAGAGAAGTATTTTAAATGGGGACGAAAGATTCTTTCTACCAAAGGTGACCTTAAACATTCTTGAAAACACATGATAGTGGTCCTAACAAACTTATAGACCATGTTTAGGTGACTTTTAATTGGAAATTCTTACTGTTTTTAAAGGGTTTTTTTTTTTTTTTCTCTTTCGAGGATTGTAAACAATAATGCATCTCCTATATTTAGTATTGCATGCACTTAAAATGAAAAGAATAAAAGAAAACGGCTTTTTTTTCCTGAAATAAATGTCAACTAAAACAACAGTTTTAGTTCCTGGATTGAGTATTATGAGTTTTTTTTGGTACATTAGATTTTTTTTTGTTACATAGTATTATGAGTTTGTGAAGACTAAGAATAAATATAAATAAAATAAAATAACTTAAAAAGTAAAACTAAAAAGATCTATGCTTCTAGCTTCAAGGAGAAAAAGGGGGGAAAATCCATATATCAAGCAGCTAATATCAGATCAGATTGACATCTATGGTACCTAAAATTTTTCTACAGCCAGTGTGATAGGCTGATAGCAAATTCAATGGCTATGACCTAAATAAAACCAACTTGAACTATGATAATGATACAAGTCAATGGAGAGGGTAGTTTGGTCATCCAAAAAACGGTCGCATGTTTCCCTTTTTTAGTACAAGAAGCATTAAAGTCTTCCTACACATTTTGCAAAGCAACACTCATTTTAGGAAAGCTCCAAAAGCATGCACTAAAGCTAAATGAGAGACTTCCAGATGCTTTTCTTACTAATTAATCCATAGAGGCAGTGGCAGAAACGTAATATGCAATACAGAATAGGCTATGAACAAAACAACAGATTCCACCAATGGACAGGAAGTGATGGTGTGAGAAGCCACAGGAATCATCTGATCTATTGTTTGACATAGTCCCTATCACCAGCATGGACAACCCAATGGCAAACACAACCCTGATCATTGATCAACATTAACACAATCAAAATGAGAAAAGAAAAAAAAAAAAAAAGGTATAAAATTAGTAAATTATTCATGGTAGTAATCTTTGGTTTGTGAACAAGTTGTTATTTATTGGATATTTCATATTGATTAGTGATATGAAATGATCAAAAAAATAAATACAAGTTTGAGTCTAGACTCGATCCAGAAAGTTAGATTTTAAAGCCAAAATTTATTCCTACAGCTTCACTTATATACACTATTTTGATCATATCAATCGACAATGTGGGATCTTGGACACGAGAAGCAGAGTAAGAGATATACTACCAAGTTAAAATAAGGCAAGCAGTTGAGAGTTGCCTACTGGAAGAAGCCTTCTCAAACTCTTGTTGAGAACAAATGCAATTGCAGCCACCAAGCAAGTTGGCTATAGCATGGGCTAGTCCCAAAAACACTGCTGCACCCAACCCCAACATGAAGGCTTGATGACTTGGCTCTCTACACTCAAATATCCACAATCTTAAGTGCTTAACCTGTTTTGTTGAAAACAACAATGGGGAGCTTATTAACATGAATTTCACACAAAAAAAAACTAGGAGCACAGAAAATGATCCAGTGGCTGAGAAAGGGGTGAAGAAGGGAGAAACAAGGAGGAGAGGTTGCAGGTTCAAATCTCCTCAACTGACAATTCTACCAAAACTAACAAATTAACATTTTTCAATAAAAATAAAAAAACATGAATTTTTCACGACATTAAAGTTGTCTGGTCTTTGTACATATATCTTGAATTAATGCACTTGACAAAATAGAGCCAGCTTCAATTAAGCATACCTTGTTTTGTGCTATTTCAGCCTCGAAGCCAAGAATCCCAGCTGCAACATCCATGATTAAAATCAGGAGGCACAGAAAAATGCCTGCTACTCTAGCCATTTGCTGGAGAAGTTTTCTTCTGCCCAAGTTGTTTAAGATCAGAAACAGTGGGGAAATAAATGTAGTGTGAGTATATAATTTATATATAAAAAAACTGAAATAAGTGTATAAAAGAATGAGATTGGTAGGAGGTGGCTGGTAAAAGCTTCCTTTGTCCACACTTTGCAAACTTTAAATTTGCTTTTGTTGTCTACTTTCTCTTCTTTTTCCCCGCTTTGGATTCCATGCTAAGGTAGAAACCAGCTCATTCTATAGTGTGACTATGTCTATAGGCATTTACTTAAATATGAATACGTGAGTGAATTTCTTCTTGACTCTTTTGACTATTGGGTTATATTTTTTTAATCACATAAATTGAGATGCAACTGATTTAATTTGCATTATAAATCAATCAAACATAGATTTGTGATGGCTTGAATCAGTTATTTGTGATGGCTTGAATCAGTTGTTTATTTTAAATTTGAAAATCCTACAATTTATATAAATTTAAAAATTTTACATAAAAATTTACTTCAATACTATAGTAGTTACTAGTTAGAGTGAGGAATTAACTTGAATCACATTAAATTTTATAATTAAAAAATAATTTTTTAATTGATAAGAATAAAATAAGTAACGCTTTATTTATATAAACAACTCACTTAAGTGATTGTTTGTATAAACAACTCACTTAAGTAATTTAATATAAAGTATTCTAATGCTAAAAACTTTTTTTAAGCAGCGCTGCTTATTTTTATAAGCAATTCATGAATCACTTGCACTAAGTTTTAATATAGACACAAATGTACTTTCATATAAAAATTCACTCCCATGAGGTTTTTTATTTTAGGTCAAATTAGTTTTTTCCTCTAATTTATTATTTAGATTTAATTTGGTCATCTAATTTTTTTTGTTCAATTTAATCTTCTAATTTTTAAAACTGATTCAATTTGGTCTTCTAATTTTTTTGGTTCATTTTAGTCCTATAATTTTTAAAATCAATTCATTCTTTTGAAAAATATGTATTTTATGACGATTTAGAATTCCTTAATGGTGATTTTAAACCATCACAAAATGTAATTTCTTACTATTTAGACTAAAGGACCAAATTAAATTGATTTAAAAATTTAGAAAATCAAATTAAACCTAAAGAAAATTAAAGGACCAACTTAAATCTAAAATATAAATTAGAGGAATAAAAAATTAATTTAATCTTTATTTTAAGTAATAATAAGTATTGATGTGGGTATTAATGTTCCTTCACGCCCATGTGATATATTTTTTATACTGTAATTTAAATATTAAGGAGATATTTTGTAAATATTAATATAACTTAATGTAAAATGTTCACTCCGTGCATGTGATACATTTTTCGTATGTAATTTAAATATTTAATAAGTTTTATTTTAGATGTTAATGTATTTTTGTGTAAAATATTCACTCCCATTTGTTACTCTTTTTTTAATTTAAATAATAATGTTTTTAAATAGATATAAATAAATATAGTTTCATATAAAATATTATTCCTATGCAATACTTTATTTTATTATTTAAATATTAATAAGTATTTATGTATATATTAATGGCCAATGGGTTTACATAGAGGGATGGATCCAAAAGTCAATTAAAGGTACTGAAAAATTAAAATTTAAAATATGCGTAAAGAATAAATTTTTTCATAGTACTCTCTATAATCAATCACACAAAAAATTGTCAAAAGAAAAAAGAAAAAATCTAAAGTAAAACACCACATACATTTTTGAATGTATGTTAGATAATATATTATAATTTCTAAACATTAAACAAATTCATGAATATAAAATACATAATGGGCACAAGAATTAGGAAAAAAATTACGTTTACCTTTTTCTGTCGTTCAAACAAAGATCAGAGATATGCACTCACAATGGTGTATATCGAACAAATAACCAAAATCTAAGACTGAAAAAGAAAATGATAAGTGTAATATGAAATCTGAAAAAAAAAAAAAAAAAGAAGATAATCTTAAACTTAGTAGCTTACATAAAAATAAAAATGAAAAATAACAGCAGCAAAGCAATGACACAACAAAGATTGCATAATTAGGTGTTAGCGTGAAAAAGATTCGCAAAACAAAGGGTGCAACAATTAGGAAAGAAAGAACAATTTACAATGTTCTACGATATCAAAAGTTTTGCAAAATTATAAAAGTTAATAATATGTTTTAAAGTGTATCTAATATTTACTTTTAAAAAAGAAAGATTCACTACAACAAATTCTCGATACATATCTTTTAGAAAATATATATTATTATAATTATAAATTTATAATTAATATTAATTTAATTATAATTTTTAAAATCATAAAATGGATATTAATAACATTTGGAAACGAGGGGGGCTCAAGTCTATGCTTTGTCCCGTACGTCGGTCACTGTTTGCATGCCCATGTGATTTATTTTTATTTTGTAATTAAATATTAATAATATATTTTGTAGATATTAATATAATTTCACAAGTAAAATGTTCACTTCTTGCATGTGATACTTTTTTACTTTGCAATTTAAATTCTCAATAAGTTTTATTTTAGATATTAATGAATTTTCATGTAAAATAGTCACTCTCATTTATTAATTTTTTTTAATTTAAATATTAGTAAGTTTTTATATGGATATAAATGTGTACTTTCATATGAAATGTAATTTTCGAGTGATACATATTTATTGTATCATTTAAGTATTAACATGTACTCAATTGCAGAATGTTTATCTCCATGTAATGTATTTACTATATAATTTAAATATTAGTAAGATATATTTTATATATTAACGTCGTTTAATGTAAAATGTTCACTTTGTGTGTACTTTTATCTTAGCTATTTTTTTTTTTAGTGGAAAGTAACTACTGAAAGGAGAACTAGCTGTGTCTAGTGAAGAACACTCGTAGAGCATCAGCAACTAACTTTGTCTCGAGTCCAGCAGAACAAACATAAAAAGCAGAAACATGAACATTATCTGTTTCCTTCTCTGAGGGAATGTTGAAATTTGAGATTCCACTGCAAAGAAATGAAGCTTCTTATTTTCTGAACCTTATCTGATATATTTTTACTCTCTAGTTTGAACATTAATAAATATCGTATATGAATGTGAATGTGCTTTCATATAAAATATTTACCTCTAGTGATACGTTTTTATTAAATAACATAAATATTAAAAAGTTTGAATATAGATACTAATGTATTTTCATGTAAAATATTCTTTCTAGTTTGTTACATTTTGTATATGTAATTTAAGTGCTAATAAGTTTTCATGTAAATATTAATATAATTTCATAAACAGATTTTCTTAAAGGATTATAATTATAAAAAAAAAATTATAATGCAAACTTTTCTATTTTAATGATTTTTTTTCTAGTTGTTTAGAATTGTCTTTAACGATATATTGTACACCATGTATGTAACTTACTAATATTAAGTATATGTTTCGTACTTGACAAAAAACATTCTGCACACCTTACAAATTTTGTTTTGGCAAAATATAAGTATGATCTTAAGGGAGTTTTTATTAAATCTTTTAAAAGTCCTACAAGTGATTACCACAAAAAAATATATAGTTGAAACACTCATTTACATAATACTTGAAATTAGTGTGTTAAAACTCGTACGGGATCGATCAATCCAACCTATTCAACTAGAAATCATACTCATAGTCGGTTCGATCACTATATTGGATCGAAATCACAATGATTAGATAATATGAAAGGGACTAATGGTGATAACTTAGGAAACTATAGATTAGATGAGGATTATGAGTACAAATAAGACAATGGAAAAAGATCATTCACTTGAACTTTCCATACGATGCACACATGTAGGATGCGAATGGCATTGATAAGATAGAAGGGGTGTTCCCATCCCACCAACCCAACCTAGACTAAACAGGACTTTAGATGAGTTTAGGTTTAAGAATTTAGATTCGATGTGTTTTAGTATGGGTATTGATTATGCTTCCCGTTGTTCCAACCCGACCTAGACTAAAAGGGTCTTTAGGTGGGTTTAGGTTTAAGAAATTAGGCCTATTGTATTTTAATATGGGTATCGGTTATTCTCGAGTTCTCCCAACTTGATCCAGTGTTATATATTCTTTCTTTTTCTTGCAAATACTAGTTTGTTACTTTTGTTGGAAATGTCAATGAGAGAAAATTGAACCCGCCACATCCTAGGGTGTAAGCAGGTGCGAGTCACCCGCGAACCCGAATTGACCCAAACCAATTCAAACAATTTGGGTTGGGTAATTTTTGTGTTTAAGTCAGACTTGAACCGAACCAATCAAACATATTGAGTTTTGGGTTGGGTCACGGGTTTTAATATTGAACCTGATGACCCGACCCGTTAACCCATTAAATTTGTATTATATTATTATTATTATTAATATATGTAATATAATATATATATATATATATAATTTTTAAATTTTTTAAAAATCAAATATTATTGACTATTGATTACATAGACTTATCAACCTGAATTGAGTAAGCATCAATGCATCCTTAGCTTTCAGGATCAAAGCAACAAGGGTTTTATTGATTGAAGTCATTTCAGATGAGCTTCTAAAAATATTTTGAATCTATTTACAAAGAGTAGACCTCATATTGTCTCATTGGTTTTGGTAGAAAAAAGTGTTTGGAACTCATTCTTACTATGCTTATTGAAACTCTTTATCTCAAATATGGTATGCTTAATTTTCCATCACTAATGGTAGATAGATACATAGATAGATAGATAGGAGTTAGTGGAATGGAATGTGACAACATCACAAAATTTTATTTTTAATAAAAAAAAAACTAACAAGAAACAATTGAGTTTGATTCATTTGATTCATTTAATTAAAAATTTAGCTTATAAAAATATTGTGGTTTAAAAAAGAACAGACAAAATAAAATGTTTTGACCCGTTGACACAATCCAACCGAAATCATTTACAAATGGGTTAGTTTGAATTGAATTTTATTTTTTTTCTTAAAAAACTAATTCAAACTAACTCATTCAAATTTGATTTGATTGAGTCATATGTTTGACCAAACAGTTGGATCATGGGATTAACCAAACCTAACCCGACCCGTTTACACCCCTACCACCTCCCTTCCCTCTTCTAACTTCACCTCTTAACTCTCTCATTCCCAACCATCAAGTCAACCTTATGTCTCCATGTCATATATTCTCTTAAAATTAATTTCTAAAATAATTATGCATTAATACAACTTCTTGACTTAATAATGTTTTGTGTAACATAATATTATATTTATATTTATATCATTTATCTTAAAAATATATATACTGTAAATTTATTTTAACTATAGTTATTTACTTTTTGAATTTTATTTCACAACAAGTTAACCAGTCTTGTCCCGAATAATTTCAAGTCTTAATCGGATTGAGATCAAATTTATAAAATTGACCCTACAAAATTTGGACTGGGTAGGAAATAAGTAAATATGTCCTAATCCATCTCACGAACACCCCTGATAAGTTATGATGGGTGAATAATGGAATTCTCTGAAGAAGATAATTGAGCAAACTAATCTAAAGCAGGAGAAAGGAATCACAAGAATAATTAATACTGAGGAAAAAAAAATTGGCTCCATAATATAGGTAAGAAAAGGAGTATCCTCAAAAAAGGTAACATTGACAAGCATGTAGAAGCGATGACTGAAGGCATAGTAATCTCAATACCCTAGCAAATTTCATAAGATGAACAGAGAATTTAAGACCTAGAGTAAGATCATGGACCAAACAAATGAAGGTAAAAACCTGTGGAGGAACTTTTTTGAGGTAAGGATTAAGGCACCTTTTATTGAGGTAAGGTAAAGAATGGCATGTCAAGAAACAAGTAATGCTTTCATAACAATTACTCATACATTAGAATCAGCCACTTAACCATTAGTTTCCTTTATTTTATTTATTATTATTGAAACATTTAAGTTATTATTCTTAACATTACTACCAAGTATAACGTAACATGGTGGACTTTTATAGCTATACTTTCATCATTCATGTTCAAAAACTGATTCAGATAATCTCAAATCTGAAAATTTAGCCATCAGTCAAAAACAATGGAATGGAAAATTAAGATTGACTCAGGTCAGATGTGAAGACAGCAATGCCTTGAATTAAACCTATTTTCCCTTCATTTCTTTTCACATTAGATAAGAGTAAAACAATGCCCTACAACCAAATGAATTACCAATCAAAGGTCAAGAAAACTGTACACAAGAATGAAGGACAAAGTGAAACAAGAACTTATGCTATGGATTAATAATTAGACTCCCCACGCTAAAAGAGGCAGGCAGTTCTGAATGATGAACCACTCTCTAATCTCTAACAAGGGCTTTCACCAAACCACTCAGCAAGCAAAACTTCACTGGTCCCACATGGCCTGGAATATTGCAGGTCTGTGCTTCAACCAATGAACCATCTCTCTGTCAAGTGGAGAGTTATTAATTACAGCGTCTAACATTGGGCTGCCAAAAAATTTCGGAGAATTTTTGAATGACCAAATCCGGTCTTTGGGCCAAGGTTTCTGGGGCTGCTTCTCCTGGATAAACAAAACAGCAGCTAATTAATCATCAATTAAAAAGACTGGAGACCACAAAAGCATAGTAATGAATAGCTTCTTACACTGAAATTCATGTGTGTTCTCCTAATAATTAAACAAATTGATACATTACAAGAACTCACCAGCATGCTATATGCAGGCAAGTAACAACTAATATTACCCATTAATTCACAGAAACATAGGGTCTATTCACTTTGAGAAATAAAATTCATGTCAATGATTCTTGTTCTTTTACTACTTGCAACAAATATTACCTGGTTTTATATTGTTTTCTATTTTGAAATATTTATTCAGTTTCTTATCCATATCTTTGGAAACAAAATAACTACGTAACCTCACCTAAAAGGTTCTCGCTATGCGAAAGTAAGGGGAAAAAATATTGTACGCAGCCTTACCCTTGCATATACAAAGAAACTATTTTCAAATTCGAATCCGTGACTAAGAAGTCACCAAGGCACAACTTTACTGTTGTGCCAGGGCTCACTCTCATCTTTGAAAACAAAAACAAAATGAAGATAAGGTGTTTTTTTGTAATTAAAAGTGAAAACTGAAAATGGAAACAAAACATATTTTACCAAACAGGCCTTTAAATTACCAGAAACTAAATAGCATGAGGAACTGTTACATTTTGCTTTCACGTGCAATCATAACAAGACAAAATGAAAAAGAAACACATTAAAAAGATTTAATCCAGAAACACAGATTTCATTGCTTCTGACTACCAACTCAGTCAGCCAACCCAAAAATGTAGTTTGCAGCCAACCTCGACAATTTAAGCATCAGTAGATGCCATTTATCTTTCTTTTAACACAGCAACATCCCTCTGTCAGAACTCAACTACCATCGACTAGGCTGCAAATTTATGTAATGACCAGACAGTTGTTTGTAAATGAAACTATAGACGAGAGATTTCAGAATGATGTGTGACTTGGAGAACATGTATGCTATTTTATTATTTATATTAAGTAACAAATAACAAGGGAATCAATCGAATCCCTACTTCACAGTAACTGACACCTACAAATATTAACATGTAAAACATGTTATTCGACACTTGGCTTCAAGCTAGAGCATATATGTCAAATGTGCCAAATTATTAAAATTATATTCAACCCTAGAACCTTAAAGATATTTAGTGAAATATATCAGATACCTAATCACTTGTTAGAGTATAGCTACTGTACCCAACCCCAACGACAAAAAAGAAAAATGAGAATTTCATAAATACAAAAATAACTAACCATCCTTGCCAGCATAGATCTGACAGTCCTTGGACCATAAACACGATGTCGTGAAGGCTTCTGAGCTTTGGCATAAAAGGAACTGATGTCTGGTAATGACAAACAACCCCTGCTTATTCTAGCCAGGGTACAATCTGGCTCCGCATTACTCTGATTATGCCAAAAAATCAGTTGCCCTAAACAATAATTTTCACCATATATCTTTCGATACTCCTGAAATCCTGCTCCTAATTTGTCAGCATACTTAGGACCTAAGTCAAGTGGACTAATATAGACAGGTGGCGAAGTAATAGTTTGATAATCCTGCATGAAAAAAAAAATTTATTGTAAATAAAAATTAGAAATGACAATAGAAGAAAACTTTTAAACTATATTATAAAGCTTAGACATTCAATGTAGAACATACCTGTATTCTAAAGAAGTACTTGGTATAAGCATAAATATGAATTAAGTCAGCAGCAGCATCATGCCGACATTTGTATGTACAAGGAAGGTTTCGAACCTCATCCCTCAACCTTTACAAAAGAGAGAAAAATAATGTGATGATTGCAAATTCCAACAGGATAATAATTTACATAAACAAACTAGAAGTGTGAGCACTTACCACAAAAGAGATTTTTGAACCGCCTTTTGAATATCTCCAGAACTTGAAGGATCACGAGCATGAATTTTGGACTTGAGATCATTCAAGGTAGACTCTTCAACATGAGGGGCCAGGCACTGAAGAAGCTCTTCAACAAATGAATCCTCTCCTTTCCAGAGGAAGGAAACAACTGCTTCAGGACTGAGCTTCTCAAGAGGAGGTGGAGCTTTCAGGGGATCCCCAAAAATACATCGCATAACATACCTTACCTGTAAAACCAACCAAAGATAAAAATTTACCTTCAAACAGCAGAAAGCAAAATTTACTGGAAAAATACAGCTCTATATTGAGGTCTGAATGTTCAGACTGTGATTGACAATAACGATGATTCAAGAACAAAGCATATGGAAATTGATGTCTTCTTTGTTCATGACAAAGTTCTGACCAAGCAGCTAGTTGTCCATCATTTCCTGCTCTTGATCATTGGGCAGATGCACTCACCAAGCCGCTCTCTCCAAACAGATTTGTCTTTCTTAAGAGCCAAACACAATCTGCTTGACACCTCCTCAAAGTCTCAACCACCTTAAGTTTGAGAGGGGTATTAGAGTATTGTAAAGAGAGTAGCAGTATTCAACTGCACTCTTGGGTAGTTTACTCTAGTTAACACAGTTAACACTAGTGAGTTAGTTAGTTAATGACAGTTGTTGACAGCTGTCATAACTAACTATCTAAGTCTATAAATATCAAGCTGTAACATTGAGTTCAGTGGCCAATAACACTTTACTTTTTCTATCTTTTCAGTTTTCTCAAAATATCTTCTCTTATTATGCATGCAGCTGCTGCAAGAGCAAGACACACGATATACAGCTCCGGCGTAGGATCTAGCAATTGTATTCTGCTTCTTGCTTTTCCATAAATCAAATTACCTCCAATAAGAACACAATAGCTACAGGTAGACCTTCTGTATGTTGGTGATCCTGCCCAATCAGCATTAGAGTATCAAACAATTTTGGCATTGCCATTGTCTTCATATAAGAGTTCGCAGCCTGGTTCATTCTTGATATGTCAGCGGATACTAGTGACAGTGAGGTAATTAAGTCTGCCATATCTTCCCAGGTTTTTCAATGGCTCCCCCTGACCAAGAAGAAGCTTAATGTCGGGGTCCATATAGGAGTGTCACTAGGGCAACAGTCAAGCATACCAGTATCGGTAAAAGAATGTCCGGAGCATACTTCCTCTAGGAAATGGCAATGCTTCAAGCACATTGAGAAACCTCAATGGCTAAAATATTTGAGCAAATAGGAAGGAGATAATTGGTCATAATGAAGAGTACAAGCATGTATAGGATTAGGATTGCAAGAGGACTGGATACCTTTGTGTAGGGCAATGGAAAGCTTAGGTGCAGGAAACGTTTTTTTTTTTTGGGGGGGGGGGGAATATTGGGGTATCAGTCAG
>PYAF01003354.1:1452566-1475629 GCA_007407185.1 Glycine tomentella | reverse complement strand
GGACATCAGCAAAAATAATATATCATTGAAGTTGGGGGCAGAGACAACAATATCCTTTCTAGAAGTGAGAGTAACCGAGAAAAACACATCTAAGAGACTTGGCAGAGAGTTTATCTTAACTTGGAATAAGATCATGGAAAAAACATGTACAACCGAAAACAACACGGAGAGGAATAGGGTACACATCTTGTTATGGGTATATAACAGAGTTCAGAGTCTGATTGTTGAGGACAGACAAGGGAATGAATCAATGGGATGCTTGTAAACATCATAGCAGAAGCAGGATCCAAAGAAGTTTGGGAGAAGGAGTTTAAGAGGTCATGAAAACTAGCCAAAGGTTCTGGATAGGGTTGCCAGAGGAATAGAAAGATCGGGGAGAGGTTGTCGGTCAATGGAAACCATGACGTACACTCGTCAGAAAAAGGTTACGTGTGGCGCAGACATCAGTGTTTGTCCATGGGGTTGTGAAAGAGGTCACCAGAGAGGGGTGATCGTGGTCGGGGTTGGGCACCGAGATGGCTACCAAACAATGGCAAAGGGAGGCATAGTATTGTTCACCCAAGAGCTGCACAAACGATTGCGAAGAGGGATCAAACCCTAATCTGATACCATACTGAGTTTACTGAATCGTGTGAAACACATGATGATTTTATTTATATTCAGAGAAATAAATAATTAAGGATACAATGAAAAAAGAATCCCTACAGATCTGCTAAACATAGTTTCTAACTTTCCCTATTTACAATAAATCAAATCAGATCTTTAACAGAATATGAAATCCAAAATTCTTGACCAACTATAAACTGTCACGCCAAGCAGCTTTCAATCTTAAAACAGTGTTGACCCATCGATTCTTGAGAGCAATAAAAAATTGACCTTTGCCATTTTTCTTTTAGAACAAAATTCTAAACGCAAATCTTCATTAAAAAGGAAAAAACCAGAGCAAAAGAGGAGGCAAAATCACCTTATCAAGAGTGACAGCAAGATTTTGAAGCCTCTGATTGTATACACCTTCAGCCTGAGTCATAACAGTAAGAGAAAGAAATAAAGGTTATTTAAATTAGACATCTTTTGATAATAAAGCATAGGAAGAAAAACAGAAAGCACACCTGAACCTCCGCATCACTCCTTTCAACTTCAAGACAGATATCTGAAAAATATTTTCTTTTCTCTTCAAGATTATGCTTTAAAATTTCCTCAGGAAGTTTTGTTCGTTCAAAATTGATAAATCTCACCTTCACCAGAACAAAAAATAATTAAACAAATGACAAGTCAGAAACTGAAATAACAATATAAATAACAGCAAAAACTTTAAAAATAAATAACAACTGACAAAACGCAAGAGGCAAGGCACATACAAGGCGAGCTGCATAGGAAACTAGCCAATCTGGAAGGCCTCCAAGCAAACAACTGCCTAAACCAGCTCTTCCCAGGTCATTATAGTCCTCTTCAGAAACAGAGTTTAATTCACAAGCTTCTAGCATCAAATAATGACGATCAAGAATTCCATGCCACTCCTTCAGTACCTGAGAGGACAGATGAAATATTCCATTCAACAACTAAAGTGACAACAAATAACAACAACAATAATAATAGTAATATGAATAACAACAACAAGAAGAAGAAGACAATTCCACTAGTTACAAATAAACCCCAGCTATGGTTTCATGTAGACAAGAACACAACCAATGAGATGGTAAGCTTGTCTATTTAACTCACTGAGGACTCCAAGACTTCTACCATGTTCCCCTAAGAACAAGGTATGACAAAGGAAACCAATGCCACACAAACAATGGACTGAAGATATGCCAAATTTTAAAAAATTTAGGGTACATGTACAACACAGGTAACAAACAACCAACCGGAATCTTCTTTTTCAATCTTATTACTATACATAAAATTTTAGGACTCCCTCTACCTTTTCGAAAGCCCCTTCGCCAGTCAGATTCAGATAACTCCCACGGCAAACTTGGCTTCCACACAAACAAACTGAAGCTTCATATTCCTCTTTGCTCTGCAATGAGATGAACAGGTATTTATTACACAGATAGAAAGCGGACACATTTTTCTGTTGATTGAAAGGGTTGACAGGTAACAGGACACACCTCTGTAACAGAATTGTAATCAAAAGTGATCTCCTCGCCATGTTGAATTTCACGAACACTATAAATACCAATTTGATAATGACCATCAACAGCAGTAACTCTGAAAACACAATAGAAAAAGCCAATGAGCTATTAGAAACAAAAACCAATTAAATGTAAAATATCATCAGCTAATGAATAATTACTCAAAAGGTGATCTTAGGGATCAAATCAAAGAAAAATACGAATTTGAGTTAATTAAACATCAGATTCCCTGTCTAAATCTATACAGGGATGCAAATGGCAATAAAATATAGAAAAATTGATAGGTGGGGTAGGGGGTTTTGAGGAGTGGAATAAAACAAGTATCAAGGGCTTCAACAGTCAGCACAAAAATTAGGAACAATACAGAAAACAGAACTTACTTTGCTTCACAATTCGGTCGGCATGAATGACATATCCGACTGGCATAGTTAGCCTTATGCATGGCATCAACGACAACTAAGTCGTACCCATAAGCGTCACCCTGTCATGTAAATTGAAGATTACATAATTACAGAAAGCTGAAAGATGGGCAAACCCATAACAACTTAAAATAACAAATTCTATTTTGAAGTAGTAGGCACCTTTGGCCTTTCAAGGTAGATGTTATAGAACTCTGGTGCTGGATCATTACTATTCTTCTGCAGAGATCGAATCCCATCTTGTTTCTCAAACCACTTCCACACAGGATACACCTAATAAAACACAATATTCATTAATAATGCCCAGTTATCACAAAATCATACAGGCATATCATATGATCCTAAAGAGTACTGGCTAGGCTTCTAAACAAGATAGACTTATACAAAAAAATAAGAAGATGCACTGAACCATGATAGCATATCAATTCAAAAGGACAACACCTCATGTATAAGCATACATTGTCCTTGAGACATTCTAAGGGCCTGTTTACTTCTGTTTTATTTTGTGTTTTTATTTTTTATTTTCACTTTTAATTACAAAACGGCTACCTAGTTTCAAATATTTGTACAAACACAGAGAAATCAAAAACAAATCTTTGAAGACAAGAATAAGTTTTTTTAATTCAGGAAGACAGACATAAGTTGAAAACAAGGTGGCAGTTTTGTAATTAAATGTGAAAAAGAAAATGCTTTTTAAAGTAAACGGGCCCTAATATTCTATGTGGTGAAACTTTAGCGGTAAATCCAGAATTAGTCTAGATCCATGAGGGAATAATTGAAAAAAGAAAGATAAAGAAAATGGCATGAGGCAAATAAGGATAAATATTTATGAACACAATGTTACAGGAAACACCACAAAACTAATTATTCCCTCCTTGTTAGAATTACAAATGAAAAGTTGGAGAACAGAAATTATGTATTATTCAATTAACGAAAAGTACGGTGGGGCTCTTTATATAAAGCAAGGAGTATGAAGCCACAACTCTAACACTAACTAACTGAACAGAAACTGTAACTAAGGGTGTGTTTGATACACACTGGAGTACAGAACAAGAGAACAGCACAACACAAATGCTTAAGTTAAACAAAAACATTTTGTCCTGTGCATTATTTGGTGAACCATGGAGAGTACAAACAAAATAAAGAAAATTTTACTACAATACCCTTTTAACTATTAATTATCTTAATAAAAGAATTAGTACTTTTATTTGTATATATTATTGATATATATATATATATATATTATGTAACAAAAATTAACTATTATATCGTATATTGTAATTGCATGTAAATATTGTATTTGGAGAGATATGTTTTCTTTCCCGTTTAGACTCCAGATTTACGGTTTTTTTCTTTCTTTCTTTTTTTTATCAAGATACGGTTTCTTTCTCTTGCTTGGTAACTGCCAAAATCAGTTCAGACTTCAGAATGGGAATAGTGGCAATGTGCCAAAGAGAAAGCAAGAATAACAAGGCTATTTTTGAATTTCCATTGTATTGTGCGGTGGACAAAAAGTTGAACCTCAATTAAGTGAGTTACAAGTTTTTCACTTTTTGTCCTGTCCTCCAACAGTCTGCCCAAATTCTAAGATGTATAATTTCTAAATCCATTATTGGGGCCATACGTATTTGTCTACACTATAGACGTCTATATCCCTAGACATGAAGGGCTATTGTTATTGGGTCACTCGCATTATCCAGTGCTCCAAATGTCCAGTCCTAGGTGTGAAGGGGGGTGTTTGAGATCCCACATCAACTAGATATCAGGCTAATGCAGTTCTTTTAAGGATTGGGCAGTCCTCATTTTACATGTCAGTATTGTGGGGTTAAATTAAGCCCTAAGCTCAAATTCTAACAACATTTACAGAAAACCTGTTATGTAAGCATGTATAGGTTGTACATAAAGCCTTAAGGATTCATAAATGAAGTTGCATAGGCAAAATATCATGATCATATAGTTAGTATATATTTTTAAAGCCATTATTATATATTCTTTTTTATAAAATATATTCCCTCTCGGTCCATTTTATAAGAGCCAATTAACTAATTCACAAGAATTAAGAAAATTAGTTGATTTAATTAATAGTATTAAATTAGTCCTAAATTTATATGTTCTTTCTAAAATTACCCCTAAGGCCCTAACATTTAATGACACACTCTTTTTTTAAACATTTTTATTATCTTTAATTTAAGATCCTAAATATGATACAGGCGGAATGGCTTAAATGGAGGAAAGCATTGGGGGTTATTTGTGATCGCAAAGTGCCTACTAAGCTGAAAGACAAGTTTGTCATACAACTATATGTTCAAATATACTATATGGTAGTGAATGTTGGACTTTAAAGGGACAACATGAGAGAAACGTCGGGGTAGCAGAAATGAGAATATTAAGATGAATGTGTGGTCATACAAGAAAAGATTTAGAATACAGAATGACATTATAGAGAGAAGATTGGTGTAGCACCCATTAAGGAGAAGTGACAGAAAATCGCTTAAGGTGGTTTGAGCATGTACAAAGAAGGCCACAAGTAGCACCAGTTAGAAGAGTGGATAATTAAATTTTTAGTTCGAAAAAATTAAAAAAAAAAAGAAGAGGGAGACTGAAAAGGACATTGAAGGAAATTATCAAGGGAGATCTTAGACTCAATATCTCAAAAACTTTGGTTTTTAACCGTACTGAATGGCGTCGTGTAATCCATGTAGCCGACCTCACCTAGTGGGATAAGGCTTTGTTGTTGTTATTTTATTATCTTTAATCCTTTTAATCTCTCATCAATAATATATGTATTGCTCTAATTTTTATTGGCTGTGCATGTGACAAGACAAAGTAAAGTTGCCAAAATACTCCATATATGAGGCAAAGTACTCCGGAAGAGTCTAATACATTAATGTATTCCCCTTACTATTTATTAAACTTAGAGAAATGACTCATAATTAAAGGTATTTTAGTAAGAAAATAATTAATAATAAGACATTCTAGATTGGTTTTCAAAAGAAGGACCAAGCAAAATCTCTAATTTGGTTCTTATAAAAAGGACCAAAGGGAGTTTTATCATACCTCTCCTAAAAACTCAACAACAAAATCATCTTCACCAAAGCCTTCTTCCTTGTTGCAAACAACACCAAGCCCCTGCATGATCCAGACCAATAGACGGTTAAGGAACAGGGAAAAATAACAGTTCAAAGAAGGCAACAAACTGAGAAAACCTTGAATCTAGAGAACCTTTGGAAGATAACTATTAAATTGTGCATCTGTAAAAAGATCATATACCTTTCTGTAAGCTACATATTTGTCATCCGGACGACTTGCTATGGCTTTTAAGATACCTTGACACATTCTTACTGTCCTCGCATCACAGTGCTCCTCTGCATACCTTTCAATTTCTTCAATAGCAGGCTGCAAAGGGTAGCTCATTGGAGTGTTTCCAGATCCAGTAAAATGATTAACTTGCTTATTCAACATCCGTAGGAGCTTGTCTTCTATAAACAAATGCTTCTCTTGTAGAGACCAATCCAACTCCTTTGGCATAGAATCCAGTAAGAGATTGTGGGTATAGGGATCAATTCCATAAACTTCTTGCTCAACAACCTCATTTTCAAGCTGTTTTCTAGGTTTGTAATCCTTGACTTCAGGCAGTTCCATGTCAGACTCATCAATGCCATTCTTTTGCGCACTCAGCTTCTCTGCATAGCCATCTGGTAATGAAACCCGCATCTTCCTTCGCACATCCTCTTCATCAGCTACAATGACATATTGATCAATGACATCATACTTCCGAGTAACAGGAGGAACCAAACTTGCTTTTGTCATGCGAGCCCCCCATTCACGCTCATCAGTAATGAAATCCAGTGCATCATCATGTGTGAAATACACATCTCCCCTCGAGTCCCCAATTCGACTTTCTGAATGGACATCTTGGTCGCTTTCAATATCAGTGGTTGTAGTATCACTATCACTCTTTCCATCTTCAGAAGATCTATCAAAGTCTTCAGATGTCTCACTCTCCGAGTCGAAAGATTTTTTATTCAACTTTGATAAACGCCTCCTGATTTCTCTATCAGAAGCATATTCTCCATTATCCAAACCATCATGTGTTTCATTATTCCTATGCTTCCTCTCAGATACCAATCTATTCTTCTTATTCTTCTTGTACTTAGAGAAAGTAGAACATAAAGAAGATGGTGGGTCATTTCCCCACAACTTCACTAGTGCATCTCTGCTATTCACATACTTGGAATTCTCCTCCAACTGTGTTGCAAGCTGAATAAATAATGTGATGACATGATTCATATTACCGGCATCACCCCGATTCTTTGCTCTGTAATCAATAAGCATATAAATACATTAACATTTAAATAAATGAGGGGGCGAAACACTAAGAAACATGAGCTGAATGAACAAATTCATATGCAAAAGCACCCAGCCACAACATATATATTAGGGTAAAATATGTTTTTGGTCCATCTAAAAAAATTTGTCTATTTTTTGTCCCTCTAATTTTAAAATGCACCACTTTTGGTCCTCCAAGTGGTTTAGATAGCACTTTATAGAGGATTGTAAAGTGGCTTAGGGGACTAAAAGTAGTGCATTTTAAAAGTAGAGGGACAAGAAACATACAAAAAAATAAAGGGACTAAAACCAAACTAACAAAATTTTAGAAGGACCAAAACCATATTTTACCCTATATATTATAAATTTTCATGAAAATATGAGGACACAAAATAACCAAGACTGATGTAAGCCCTCCAAACAAATCAAGTATATGAACTTTGATTACAAGAAGACGATTAAGGTTTAGGTACCTCCATTTCATAATAGAACAAGTTAACATTGATCATATAATGTACACAATAAAATTTTTGCCAAACTTTTAAAACATAATAGGTTATTTGTGTTCTTGTCAACATAAGCCTATGATTTCATACACATACATAGAATCAAATAAAAATGGCCAACATCTTCTGTCAAGAAAAGTGGGAAATAGAAAACATAAAACTTACTTTATTGCATCTCGGCACATTCTACTGATGTCCTCCTTGACATAGCTCAACCCATGCCCACTGTAATAACCATTTTTCATTTTAGCCTCAATTTCTGCAACCTATAAGCAAAGAAATAGTAAAACATATGAAACATGAAGAACAAAATAAATCTGTCAGAGTTACTTGAAAAGAATTAATTAAAGAACCTATTGGATTACCTTGGGCGTAAAAAAGTCGCAGGAGTTTGCCTTCATAATTTCCCTCAGTCTTGAAGCAAGAAATTGTTCCATCCTCTTGTAACCACTTTCAGATTTCTTAATTGACCATCGTCTTGTTCGAGCATCTCTAGAGAGAATAGACGAGGACTTCCGAGCATCATATAATTTTGAACGCTTGTACAAGTTTTGACGGAATAATTGCTTCGCTGTGTCTCTCTTATCCACACTATCAAAATAATCCTTCAGCTCACCAAAATCATCCCTAATACCAAAACTGCTGACCTTAGAAATAGATGAAGTTTGCTCAACAGTTTGTTTAAGGCTTCTGATTTTATGTGATTCTGCTGCAATTTTGGTTATGCGTGAACTTTGGCTCTTGATCCATTTCACATTGGTAAATTTAGGAGTCAGCTCTCCAAACTGGCTGCACCCTCTAATGTCTACGGTAGATAAACCAGGAAATGAAAGAAGAATTTTCTCAAGCATGTCAGCAGTAATATTGGTGCAACCAATTAGAACAACGGATTCAATCCTGTCTTTTTCATAGGCATTCTGCAAGCAAATAATCAGATTAGAAGAGAAAGTCAAGGAAACATTCCTGACAATGTTAAATGTAAAATATATACTGAACCTACCAAAATGTTCCACATTATGGAATCAGTGCAAGAATGACCCAAGGATGACAAATTAACATGCCTTGAGACCTTTTTGTAAAACCTTACAGTAGCTCTCCAATGCTTGCAAGTCATTGATGCAAAGGCAAGTGATTTCAAATCAGACCTTAAGCAGTGGAAGACTCGTGCCAACATACGACCATCTAATAAACCCCAGATTCCAACCTTGGGATCCGTAATGTCACTTCCTTCCCTGGAGAATGTAGCATCACCATATAAAGCCTCAAATGTGGATTCATCTTTCCCATTTTTGAGGCTGCCATCTTCAAAATCACTATCTTCTTCACTATAATCAACCAGCATCCTAGCTCTTTTGGAACCATGCCCATCACCTTCTAAAAGAAATATACCCCAACATATCAATAAATGGAAACATTGCTAACCAATGAGCTCAACTTACAGTTTTATCCAGGTCACATCGGTACATACTAAAGGGAAATGATCAAGGTCACATTGGTTCATACAAAAAGGAAATAAATTAGCTCCACATTCACCAAGCCAAGAATTTTAGAAGCCATAAGATATAAGCAGAGCACTTAAAGTGACATACATAAATTAAATCAGCATATGCATAAAGTCAACAAGAGGATTTGTATCATAATGACATGCATACTGATGAAGTGAACAGCAGTCCTCCAAAACACAGTCACAGTGAAAACTGCTAAAAATAGAACTAGGAAATAAAAATACAGTTATGGGATACATAAAATTTCAAAAAGTCTGAGGATATATAATATACAAATATAAAAATTTGATTTTGAAAAATAAAATATTTGTAATTTAGTGATAGTGGCACTTACAACCTTCTTGATTGAATAATTACACCTACCTCATTTGCTTTATATATTATTCTTACTTGTTGATAGCCCTTATTTTTTTAAAAAATTATGTATATCTACCCAATTTTTATATATGGAGTATGGACTATATATATAGTACCCTTAAAAATGAAAATAAAGAGGTAAATGTAATTTTTCAATCAAGAAGGGAATAAATATAATTACCCTGAACCTCAAGGAAGGTTAGTGTAATTACCCCTTTATATTATAATATTATTAATATAATATGGATACAATTTCCAGCATGTGCTAAGTCCAAGTTTTCAACATAAGCCCATAAAGTATACCAAATAATAACCAAACACCTAAAGAGCACACAAGACTTGAAGGAGAGATGCAGCAATTTGTATTATTTAGTAGCAACAAAACAACTTAGTAGCAAACATGGTGTTTTACTGTATTGCATGGTTTGACATGCACTTCAGTGATATCAGCTCACAACAATGTTTCACCAGGATGGGTCAGATGAGTTTGAAAGCAAAATTTGGAGAGGAGTGTAGGTGGTGGTGGTGGTGGTGGGGGGGGGACCCACACCACAACTATTGGGTTCATATTAATGTGTACGAGTAGGGCCAATGCATTAACATAGCTGGGAGGAGAATGCTAAATCAGGCAGTATAATATGTAATATATATATCATCAAACAAACTTGGGTATTATGCAAGCATACAAAAAACAAAAGTTTGAATAAAAATGATTGGAAGAAACCCGATAAGGATAAACATGCAGAGAGGGAAAAAGGAGGGAGGATAATCCAAAAAATGTACCTTTCAACTAGTTAAGCTATAAAACAACACAATGCATAGCAGCACGGGTATCTTAGCTAGTGGAAACAGAAAACAGGATAACTACAAATAGGAGGGGGAGAATTGTTACCAGATTTCCAATATATATGTTTCTCAATTTCTTTCTTGGGCTGTCTTGCATTGATCCAGGGATCTAAAACCTCACTTATAACAGCAGCAAATTCCCGGCTTTTATATGATCTCATTACTAATTCATGTAGCTTCCCACGAGTATAACCAACAAACTGAGGGTGTAAGCTGTTAAACAAATTTGATTTTGAGTCATGTTCACCAAATGAAGCAACATGAATTTGCTTCGATGGTAGTCCAGAACATTCACCAGACACTGTACTACTTTCTTGATGACTTCTTAGACTGACATCTTCATCATATGTTTCAGCAGAAGAGGTAACAGGAACCCAGAGTTTATCACATTTCCTGAACACACTGCTATACTTTTTTACAATTCCTTGGTCTACTAAATGCTGTAGCTCTGAAAATGATGAAGGCCCTCTTTCACGCCCAGAACCATCAAGATAATACCAGTCGCCTAAATGTAATTGCAAGTCATGGACAGTACAATGATGGTGTTTAGGAATATTAATGAATTCCATGCTCCTGCAAGAGCCTAGAGAACCTTGATCATTAGAAGCTTTTGACTGAGAATCTTCTTCAGTTGACAATCTCTTGCTATCACTGGTTGACGAGAAATACCGAGTTGACCTTGAATGATATCTATCCTTTCCTCGGGTCTTGTGGCATGACTCAGAGACCAATGATCCCTGGTCCTTGACTACACATGCATTTATCCTTACCACTGAAAGAATATTTCCTTTCACTCCTCTAACAGAAGCAAGCTTGGTTTGAACTGGTTTGCTCACAGTACTGCAATCAACCCTCTCATCAGTACAAAACGCCCAAAGAGGAAGATCAAGCCTCCTGCTATGGGAAGGATAATACAAGTCATCTTTTCGAGTCCAACGAGGATCTTCACATCCAGATTTAGGCATTTGACATAGTGAAAACCCATCATTGAGGACAAATTTTTTATTACAAAATCTATCTTGGGCATCATCATTCCTCTTCCAGTCACCACCTTTGCATGACCACTGAGCAGAAAACCAGTCACCAGGAACACCAAGGGTAAATCCATTATCCTTGCCAGAGGGTATACTTACCTGAGACTCGTATTCTCTAGATGAATCAATTCTTGAATCATGTTCCATCCTCAGGCTATCATGGCCAGGAAAACCTAAACAAAAAGTGACAACAAAATACTTAATACAACCACAAGCATATCCATTTGATGTTTGAACTTCTCCAAAATGTAAACATCAATGCACCTCTACGTGCATAACATGAAAAATCAAATCACCATTTTAAGCTCAACATATGACATAAAACTCACAACTCAGTTTAGAATCTCATTAATTCATATCAAAATACATTTTTTATTGAGGCAAAAATATTTTACTTTATTCACCCAATCTACATGCAAATATAAGTACATAATACTACCTCCAGTCCTATATAAAAGCAACAATTGGCTTTTTCTTTGGTCTTAATTATAAGAAACAATGTCTAGTTTTCAAACATATTTAGGGTTAAATTTCTTTTATACCCTTATTTTATTGTTAACTATTTACTAGACACTCACTCATTGGATTATGAGTATTGTGCATTAAATGTGACCATCACTTACAACATTTAAACTTAAGGGCATTTTTTAAATAAAATTTAAATTTATGATAGTATTAAATGTGACCACCACTTTTCTTGGTCTTGATGATTTTTCCTATGTTTCTTATATATAGGACCAGAGGTAGTAGATTCCAAAAGTTTATGCCACCACAATATTACTTGTAAAGCTGCAATGTCATACTAAACCATAATACATAACTGAGTGAGCTTAATGCAAATTGCTTATTCACCAGAAAGAAATAGAAGATTCAGGCAGGCAGTACAACACGATAATGGAATCAAAACACAAAACTAAAATTATTTATAAACTACCATGTATTTTATTAAATGACCACTAATTTATGATATAGGCCATTAAAAAACAATTTCATCAAAGATATCAACTCCACATGCATTTGTTTGAACAGATAATACTTCCAAATAACAGTTACCCAACTATTTGATGCATATATGAAAGTTCCAAATTTTTAGCAACATCAAGTCAACATGTCAAAATGTGAAACCAGTGAATTATTAGAAACTACAAGAAGCCACCTTCGTTACCAAGACAATGATAGAGGATAACTATACTAAAACTTCCAGATCAACATTTTCCATGTATCAACTAACAAAAACATTTAAAAAAAAAAAAAAAAAACAGACCATTTCCTTGATGCATATAGGGCCCGTTTGTTCTTATTTTCCATCTGAAAAAAAAATTATAAAATAAGTACTTTTCTACTTTTTTTATGTGTTTGTCTAAACTGATTTTTCTTATAAAAAACAATTTTCTGCTTTTTTAAATAAGCAAATCCTATCTGCTTCTTTAAAAAACACTTCTTTTAAAATCACTTTTTTTAAGTTTAAACAAACTAACCCAAAATTGATCAACCACCACATGACACCTTTAGAAGAAGAAATATCAGCCAAAATAAACATTGAATTATTCAAACTGATAAAAACAAATGAAATGAGCAAGCACTGCCTAGCAATTACATACCTTCACACTCCTCCAATCCCTCCCATTTTGCATATTCAAAATCCATTTGCAAAGATTCTGCAAGTCAATAAAATAAACAAGTTCAAAAAGATAAGATATTGTAGCAAATAGCAGAAAAAATACAGATTGATATAAGAAATCTTTTTTTCTGTAAAAGAAATCCACATAAATATCAATGAAGAACAACACACCTTTTATTGCCTCAAACTCCCTTCCTGGAATGACATCATAACCCTCTAACAGAACTCCAACCCTTTCATCAATGTGGAGGTCCTCCAACAATTCAGATGCAATCCCACTGTCTTCAGAGCATAACATTGGCTGCCAAATAGGCACCGGGATTCCCAGATAATTCTGAGGATCGGATTGAAGAATATCTCCAGTATCAGCCAAAAGATTACCTGGGGCTTCTGGAGGGTTTACCAACTGGGTTATGGTGTCTGACACAACTGATGGAAAACTAGGAGCTGCCACTGGGGATACTGCTTTTTCAACAGTTAGCCACCTGTCACTGTCTATGTGCTTAATAAAGTGATCAGACATAAGTACACCATCATCAACAAGGACCTTGATGTCAGATAACTGAGAAGGCCCATGTTCTACACCGTTATAATCGAGGTAAAACCATTTCCCAGATGACGAACCCATCACCACAGGGACATGTGGAGGAGTATCACATATGTCCATATCTTCTTCCATAGAAGGTAGCTCCTCAGGTGACGGCTCCAAGCAAGGAGAGTCTTTGCAGCTTACAGTCGGACTAGAGGACTGTTGTTCCTTTTCAGGTTCACTGCAGACATCTTTCTCAATAGACTTATTGCCATTATGCACATGTCTTTCACCTTGAGATTCTACATCAGAAAGATTTGCCTCCTGTTGGATGTGCTTATCTTCAGAATTCTTACAACTATGTTGTGAGTTATGTTTTTCACTTGATAAGGTTTTACTACTTATTTCTCGATGAATGTTTGACCTAGTTCGATCATGTGGGGATTGCTCCATTAAATTTGGAGTGGGGTCCCTCCAATCTTGATGTCGACCTCGATCTTGTGGGGACCGCTCAGCATGAGTAGGACTTCTCATTTTATGATCATGGTGATGATTTCTATCCCGATTCCTGTTATATGGGGATCTATCCCGACCATGTGGGGATTTCTCACGGCTATATGGAGATCTGTCACGACTGTAGGGTGAAGGACGCACTGGAGTGCGATCTTTATGATCATAATACCTGGCTCGGTCATGTGGGGATCGCTCAGAATGACCAGGGCTGCGTCCATGCTTGTCATAAACTGATCTGGTAGGCAAAGACTCGTGGTGCCTGGAAGAATACTTGTCTGCTGATGATTTAGAAGAACTATTTCTATAAGATCTTTCCACAGAGAGGCGAGAATAGTGCTCAGAATAAGCATGGCGTGGGCTATCATCAGAAAGCCTTCTATCATCAGAAAGCCTTCGACTTTTTACACTGGCATAATCTCCATAGTTCCGCTCACAGCCTTCTGATTCATTACCATGCCTCTTCAACCGATTTCCAGAAGTGTAATCCCGCATATGGTTCCTACTATTACTGTGTTCATTTTTCTCATCGTCCACAATCTTCGAACTGATCCTTATATTTCTCTCTTGTCCACTATCCCACCTGGGAGCACTTTTAGCATGCTGACTTCCACTTCTATTCAATTCCTTCTTCCTGAAATGCTCATCACCTATATAATATCTCCCAGAAGGTGGTGTACGCTCCCGTTCATTTTTCCACCCTTTATCCCTACCTGGTTGGTACCTGCGGATTCTAGCATAGCCGTAATCATCCATCCCCATGTCTCCCCTATGCCACCTATCTGGAATGAATTCTCCCTTCTCAATATCACTCTTCATTCCACCTCTCCACGACCCATATTCCCATTTCTCAGTTTCTCCTTTCCTACCCTTCTCAGGAACTATCTCCCCTTTCTCCACATCCTCCTCCTTTCTCCATTTTCCAGAAACAAACTCCCCCCTCTCCACCTCCCCTTTCTTCCATCTCTCACTGACAATCTCCCCATTCTCAATTTCACTTCTCCGTGTCAGCATCACCGGCTTCTCCGGCAGCACAAACTCTCCATTCTCCAGCTCACACCCCAAGGTCCCCAGTTCACCTTCTTCCACTTCATCCATCTCCCCACACACTTCCCCACTCTCAACATCATTCCCACCCCTGCTTCCCACTCCCTCCACTGCCAATTCACTCTTCACCACCTTCTTCGCAGCGGGCGCCACTTTCTTCTTCACATTCACCTTCTTCTTCTTCCTCTTGCCGGCTGCCTTGAGCAGCCCAGAACCGAACCCGTTCCCACTAAGCGCCTTCTCCGCCGCCGCATTCGGCAACCTCTCAATAACATGCTGCTGCTGCAGAGGCATACACGCCACGCCTCCATCTCCCATGGGAAAATCCTCGCCACCGAACACAAACCACGAAACCCTAATTCTTCCCTCCACCGGGGCTGTCAATGCTCATGCTGCACACGCACCACCTCTCCGCAATTCCGCAGCTCCAATTAAAAACCCTAAATTCCAAAAAATCCACAAAGAAAAAAACAAAAATGTCATAACCGAAGCAATGTAGGGTTTTATCAAAACACAAGTAACCTCCGACGCATTCGCAACGGCAAAAAACGCACGCAACGAAGCTCCGGGAGTCGGTTAAATAATCCAAAAAAGAAGAGTGAAAAACCACACACGTAAAAGAAAGAGGAGAAAATTACCGCGAAAAGGAATGGGGAAATTAAGGCACAGATCGAAGAGGAAACCGTAGACGGTTGAGCGAATCGGAAGAAAGGTCGAGCGCGAACGAAGATCGAGAAGCGCAGATACAGAGCTATGGCTTCGAAAGAAAGAAAATTTGTGTGTTTCTTTAGAGACTATCTTTTGACAAATTGATATATAGAGAAAAACTTTGTATCTGGCGCTTCTTCTCTTCGCTATTATATATCTTCGTGTTTTTCTCTGCGAGTTCTGATGTTGGCTTGAACGAACGAAACGAAACCTTCTTGTTATCATTATTATTATTATTATTTTAAGTATAAATAGTGAAATTCCCAAAAGTTAATTGGTTAACAAATTGATAATACGAATTTAGTTAAAAGTACATAAAATTAGTTTTGTTGTTGAATTTTAAATTTGTCAAATTATTTTATCATTAAATTATAATATTAAAAGATTAATTTAATTATATTTTATGATTAATTTAATATTAAATTTAAAAAAAATTATGAATTTTCATTTTTCCAAAACCAATCTATTAGTGTTTATATTGTAAATTTGACTATTTATCATATTCCTTTTTCATTTGATAAGTGTAATTATTATTTAGTGAATTACGAAAATACCCTGGGTGACTTTGTACACGTAGGTGAGAGTGTGTGCGTCACTGGGATGTTATTGTTAAGGCCTAAAGGGAAACTCGTTGACCCTATGTCTATGCGAATCCGCACGGTGGGCAACCAACGACGAGTTTAATGCTTCTGCTTAAAGGAGTTTATTGTCATCCACTTGAAGAAAGCAGCTTTTGTGGCCATCATGATGATGATTCAAATTACTAGTATACGTACAGAAAACCAAATACAGGGGCAATGTTTTTGTGTAAGATGTTGCTATGTTTCTTTCGTATGATGATTATTACCAGCATGTATATTTGGAGAACCTGAGAAAATAAAGTGGGAAATTTATGAGATACTTTTCCTAATTAATTAAATTAAAAAATACATTCCAAGCATTTCAAGGAAATCAAATAACTGTATGGAAAAAAAAAGAGTAAATAATTCGAGTGTGTTTGATGAGAAGTTTTGTTAATCAATTTCTACACAACTTTGATTATGTTTGACTTAGTGTTTTTTAAACTTAAAAATTTTAAAAATAAAAAGTGTTTTGTGCTTGATTGCATTTTTAATCCTTTGAGTTTAACAATTGTACAAATTTTAATGCTTTAAGTTTCGATTGCACTAATTAGATCATTTGGTATTATAAATGTGCAATTTTAATTAATTCATCAAGGTTTCAATTGCGTCAATTGAATATCCTAAGTATCATAGTTGTGTGATTTTAGTCATTTCATTAGTTAAAATCTGACAATAGGACATTGACCGATGATGTATCACCCAAAGTGATACATAATGATATCAGTTTGACATCATGCACACATAGTAGGTGATTGGGCATCCTTGGTCAATGATTTGACATAGTGTGATTTTAGTCCTCAAGTTTAATAATGGTTGGCTTTAGTCCTCGAAAATCAATTTGATGAGTTGATGTTCTAGACAAAAATTAAGTAAAGATTATTAAAATCCGCACAATCTTTTTGGAAGGACAAATGAGATAGTGTATATTAATAAATAAAAAGCATAAGGGATCCTCAAATCACAAAAGTTAGAAGACCACCCCACCAATGTAGTACATAAGAATCCAATTTTTTAAAAAAATAACAACCAAAACATTATGCACAATTGCATAACAAGTGACCTCCAATCATTTGTTTTTAAAAGAATCAAAACAGATAATTTTAACAAAGAAAAAGTTCAACATACCTTCTATATGAAAACATTGAATATACTTAAAAAAACGGTGCATCTCCCCCAAACTAAATCTCAACCAAAACCTATAATCGAGGGACTAAAATTGCACATGTCAAATTAGGGACCACATAGGTATGCCAAATCAATCATCATAGCAACTTGATGTCATCATGTACCTGTCATATCAGCTTACACATCAACAATAAGTTCTACATCATTAGATTTTAACTAACAAATTACGAAAGAAATAAAATCTCATAATTATGATGTCCGAGGAATTCATTTGACGCAATTGAAATCCGCGAAGCTAAAATCGCCCATGTGTAATACACAAGGAATCCAATTGATGCAATTAGAACATGAGAGAATTCACATAATTATAATAGATCAAAAGTGTAATTAAGCCAAGTTTCTTTTCATTATTTCTCAATTATTGACATGTGTTGTTTACTAATGACAAGATAAAATGAGCAAAGTAATGTAATGACTAATGAAGAATTTGATTTTGTATGACATATTTATTACTTGACAATGAAAATTATGTCCAATGTTAGAATCAAATTAGTTTAGAGACATATTTAGGATTAATTTGACAAATGAAATGCACATTTATAAATATTGGTGTAGTTTCCATTATTCGTATTGTAACACCCTGATGAATACACATCAAAACGAGGAGGATTTAGAAGCTACGCAAATGTGAGATTATATAGTTAATGATGACTTAAAATAATTAATTGGTATAATTTATACCGCTAAGATGCATCTACTTTTCAGTAACATGTCATTTAAGAATTATATTATTAAGCATGTTTGGCTTGAAGCAATTATGGGATGAGTGACTTTATGGGTAGTTTCTCATGAAGCATGTAAGTGACGATAAAATATGTCAAAAATATTGTGTTGGTTTGTGAGGACAATCAACAATTCTAAAAGTAATTTGAACGCTATCACTGGTAGCAAAACTGGTTTTTTATTTCTCAAAAAGGACTATGCATAGTAGGATTCTGACTAATGGAAGGTTCTAACCAATAAAACTTTAGTGAAAATGTCGTAAAGTGTCAAATGTGGAGATATCAACATTTAGGGGCATTGCAAATGATATTAAAGTGTGTCTCTTCCAATACAGTGTGGTTTGAGGAAGAACCAAGCAAAAAATTATGGGAATTTAAGACCTTAACTAATACACACCAAAATGAGAGGAATCCATAGACTATGTAGGTGTGAAATTGTATAATTGATGTCAGTGGTAGATCCAGAAATTTTTCTTAGTGGGACCAATAAATAATTTTTAATATTTTCATAAAAGTAAAAATTTCACAAGGTACTACAAAGTATATAATAACATGATAAGAGAAATCTAAAGTATTAAGCTTCTACAAATTACAATTGTCCTCTACACATTTCCATACTTTGAAAATGTTCTATGGTTTTTTCATTATCAATACTAATTTAGTGTGTGAAATGTAACGTCTTTCATTAAAATAACCAACACTAAAACACCATTAATCTTTATTTATTTATATCAAGAAAACACTAAAATAAAAGCACTCCTAAAAGGATTATACCATGGAAGTTTTGAAAAGGTATGTATTCTACTCACCTCTTGAAGTAAGTAATTCAAGTTTTTTGAAATATTTGCCTCAACAAAATTTCTTTGTTTTCTTCATTCTTCTCAATCCTTGAGCAACTCACTAATATTAAGAGAGACTATTTATTTGTGTGATTTTATGAAAAAGAATTGTCTATCCTTATACAAGCGTAATTTGAAATTATATCTTTAGAGATTTGTTTAACTAATCTTTCTTTATCTCTTATTTTTATTATCTTTATCCAATCTAATATATTATTATACTAATATATTTTTCAAAAATTATAACAATCTAATATATTTAAAAAATTAATCTATCTTTTTCTTTATTAAAAGATATATTTAGATAATTTTATCTAAATAATTATTGGATTATTTTTTAGATGTTACATGAAACGGTGTGTTCCATGTAATGTGTGGTGTTTTTTTTCTGTGTTCATGTAACAATAATGAAAATTGGACTAAATGGTTTGAACTTGAGTATGTAATTTTTGTATTAAATATCTTATGTTTGTTTGGGCTTTGTGTTAAAAAAATTCAATGGGGACAATTTTTTTTATATACATTAACAAATAAAAAATTTTGGTGGGGGCAATTGCCCCAACAACACATAAGGTGCATTTGCTAGTGGTTGATGTGTTGACGATGACTTAAAAAATTAATTAGTGTTTATCTATACAAACAAGATGCATTTATTTTAGGTAGTCTATCACTTGTTTGTCTTGGAGTAATTAAGGGATGGGTGACTTTCTAAGATGTTTTGCAAAGAAGCATGCGAGTAACGATAAAACATGTTCAAATGTTTCATGTTGATTTGTGGGGACAGTCGACAATCTTGAAAAGCAAGCCAGGTATTATAAGCTATAACAAAATTGATTGTTGATGTCTTGAAAAATGTTATCTACGGAAGATTTTGACAAATAAAAATTAAGCAAAGTGTCTCTATGTAAAGTATCATGATGAAATGTAAGTCATTAAGATGTCGACATTCATGTGTTTGACATGTACACAAATATTACAAATACTATACTTTTCTTAAATAATTCAATTATTTATTACCACCCAACACATGGATCAACTGACATTGTTATTAAGCTTAATCAGAGTTATATAATTAGTATTTTGGATATATTACCTCTAGGAAACGATACTAATCTATAAAAAGAATAATATTTATTCTCATCCATTATTATCTTGGAAAAACATAACATAATAATATTTTTTTTATCTCACACAATTTAATAAATTCATAATCTCATAAAGCCATTGGTGGACCTAACTTAAGGTCACGTGGTGCACTTGCAGGATTGCACCCACTCAATTTCAAAAATTCACAAGTAAAATTTTTCTTTACCATTTTTAAAGTAAAATCTTATACTTTATATTTCATTTCTTCTATATTTATATATTTAAACCCCTAATTTCAAATCGTATAATTTGTCTTCCCTGACCCAAGGTCCAGGGTACGTCAATTCGATAAAGCATTACACGTATTATCATAAAAATGATTAAAAGTATGAGATAAAGTGATTTCGATAGAAATGATGTAATTTAATATATTCATTAAAAACCTTATATGTCTATCTGTTAATAAAGAAACATATAAGTTGTTAATGTAATATTATATTATTAAATCATACATATGAATGTCTTCTACTACAAAAACAATAAAATGCCCTCCTAAAAAAAGCAATAATTTGTCAAATCATAATTTAAAATAAAAAAAAAACTAGGCTTAGTTTAGTAAAAATAAAAAATAAAATTAAGTAGTTTTTATATGATTCACGATACAATATTTTGATTTAGTAATGGACAAATGATTTTTTTAGACAATTCACAATGTTTAGAAATGATTTAAAATGGGTAAAATTTTAGATTTTTTAAATTTAATTTTTCATTCTTTTTTGTTTCAGTTGCGAGTCGCCCCGTCAGTCCACGGGTTATGCGGTGCAAGTGCGGGCTCATTAAAACAAAGTCCGTTTGAATTGCGGATTTCACGGGTTATGAGATTTGCAAACGAATTTACCAGCATGTTCAACTCTAGTGATAATCACTTATCCAAATATGCAACTTGTTACACTAAATAACAATGTTCTACTTAAAAAATTACTACAATTTAAATCATAGATTTTTATCTAAAAAAAACAATTTTAGGTTTTTATTTTTATTGAGTGACACAATAAAACTACACTAAAGAGAATATGATTTTCTATTTCTACGTATCTATCTAAAAAGCTTAAGTACAAAATCAACAATAAAAGAGATGCACCTAAGCAACACATATGGCGCAAAAACAATTAAACTATATTAAGATAAAATATCGATTAGAAAATAATTCCTTTACCACGTACAAGATGACACAGAATACTAGCAAATTTGTGGCCATACTAATTGCAGAACTGATTTCCTTATTCATCAAAGAACTTCTCAGCTTCTTGAATCATTCTCATAATTTCTTGGGGACAGTCTTTTTTGTCATTGGTTACTGTAAGCTTGTTCTTGTTGCCAGTGATTTTTTCCTCAGCAGAAACATACCATTTTCATCTATTGCAAAACATACATACATCAAAAGGATGTTTATAAGGAGCAAGAGGAAAGCTTATGTGTAACACCCCCAAAATGTCAACGTCTCGCCCTCACAAACACAAATCTTGACACCGAATGCATTATCTTCAGGTGTTCCGAAAACTTTTGCCACAAGTAATTGAAGAGTAGAAATCAATGTCCTTAAATAAAGAATCTAATTCAATGTTGGTAGTAACATCATAAGAGAGGACTCCTTTTTGCCCTCTCACATGCAGTTCTCGACTTCCTTATGGCTCTTGGATTCCCACTAATGTCTACTTTATTCTTGTTTTTGAACTCCTCTACAAAGTAGTTCACCATTTTGTTGTCAAAGTCTCGTCCACCAAGGCGAGTGTTTCCGGCAGTCGCCTTAACTTGGAAGACCCACTGCCATATCTTTTAGGAGTTATAATGTTGGTCTAACGGTAAAAGGAGAAGGGAAACGGGAGAGATTGTAGATTTGAATTCTCCTGTTAATAAAAACTAAGAATACTAAGTACTAACAACTAAGATTTGTCGATAAAAAAAAAAATGAAAGACCTTATCCTTAACTTTAAGGAGAGACACATCAAAAACATCAAAAGTACACCACCACCAAGATAAAAAATGAAAATGTTTTCCTGTTGGAAATAGATATATTTTTAGATAGATATATTTTAGATTTTATCTTTAGCTATTATCTTTAGTTATTATCTATAGTTATCTTTAGTTGATAGTTGTTATCTTTAGTTGATAGTTATTATCTTTAGCTATTATCTTTAGTTATTATTTTTAGTTATCTTTAGCTATTATCTTTAGTTATCTTTATCTTTAGTTGATCTCTTTAAATAGAGACCTCTTGTATTATTGTGAAACACAATTCATATTCTACATATTCCTATTTTCAAGTTGGTATCACAGCTCTCGATTCTGAGGGCTCTATTTTCGCGCCTATTACCTTAAGTGCAAAAATCTTTGTTCTTGATTTATTTTCTATAGTATGGCTAGTTCCGACAATGGTTCAGGAACTGAGTCTCCTTTACGAGTTCATGGTTCCTCTACACAGTTGGTGGTGAACCCACTTGGTCACAATGATCTTCCTTCTCTACATCAGAATTATCGACTTAATGGATCAAATTATTTGTCATGGTCTCAACTAATTCGCACTACCATCAAGAGTCAAGGTAAAATTGATCACCTGGATGGCCCTGCTCCTGCTACCACTGATCCTAATTTTGTTATTTGGGATAATGAAGATTCCCTTATTATGACTTGGTTATGGAATTCGATGACTCTTGAAGTGGGTTGTCACTGTATGTTTTTATCTTCTGCTAAGGAGATTTGGGAAACTGTTTGTTCAACCTACTCTTTAAAACAGGATATGGCTGTGCGTTATGAATTACGCAATAAAATTTTTTCTACTAAACAAGACTCTTTATCTGTGACTGCTTATTATGGTGTTTTGAAAGAATTGTGGACTGAGCTTGATCAATTTCAGAGTTTGAAGATGCAATGTACTACAGATGCTATTGCCTTGACCAAGGCAGTGGAAGATGAGCGTATTTTTGATTTTCTTGCAGGGTTGAATTTCGAATATGATCCTATTCGGGTTCAGATACTTGGCAAAGATTCTTTACCATCCCTTTCTGTTG
>PYAF01003354.1:1422146-1452466 GCA_007407185.1 Glycine tomentella | reverse complement strand
TAGATAGCGGTTTGATCACGACTCCATATATTCCTTCTGGACTTCAAAAAGCAGATATTCTGACCAAGGGACTTTCCTCTGAAAGATTTCAAGAGCTTACTGGCAAGCTGGGAATGATTAATATCTATTCCTCAGCTTGAGGGGAAGTGTTGGAAATAGATATATTTTTAGATAGATATATTTTAGATTTTATCTTTAGCTATTATCTTTAGTTATTATCTTTAGTTATCTTTAGTTGATAGTTGTTATCTTTAGTTGATAATTATTATCTTTAGCTATTATCTTTAGTTATTATCTTTAGTTATCTTTAGCTATTATCTTTAGTTGATCTCTTTAAATAGAGACCTCTTGTATTATTGTGAAACACAATTCATATTCTACATATTCCTATTTTCAAGTTTTCCCTTGTCAAGGCCATATGAAATAGTTGCAGCAGTAGGTTCATTGATTATCCTCATAACATTGAGATGGAGGCAACATCTTCTTTTGAATAGGATCACTATATCATCCCCTGCCAATTAACCTCTTGGCATCTGCAAAAGTTATAAGAAATATCAAAAAGTCTGGGGAGAAATCAAATATAAAAAAGAAGAAGGCAGTAATAGTTAAGGGTAAAGAAAAATATACCAAAAATAGTGTTTTCTAAGTTGGTCACCAATTAAATCTCTCTAATTGTATGAAAAAGCAAAAAAAAAGGTGTGATTATGTTGCCTTGTTGGTTGTGGATTATTTCTATTCTATTATGTTGCTCTAGCCACACTGCAACGCACGAATTCGTTGTACCAAGGTCGATTCCTATGGCAAATTTATGATCTTCTCTGGTCATAGTCTATCAGGTGAATGAAGAGTGAAAACCACAAATTGAATCCAGGCTTTAAGATTTGATGAATGTGGCAGGTTAATTTTTATGTGAGGAATGTGAAGCAACTTGATTCCATAAATATAATGTATGTCTGCATAGCCATAAGAAATCACCATTTAAAGATTGAAAGCCTTCAAGTAATGGTGTGATAATTGACTATAGTAAGTTTTATTTTTGGGGGGTGGAAATTGACCATAGTAAGTTGCTTTTTATTAATTTTCCTTCTTTAATGTGATAAGGTAATAGTAGTAATAGTATTTGATTACATCCATTTGGGAAATGATCCAATCAAATGAGGTAATGGATTGAGTTAGACCATAATCGTCATCTAGTGTGAATAACTAATACAATTTTTTATATATAAAATAAAGATAATGAAAGTTTAAATGGAAAAGAAAAAACGTTATCCAAGTTTTTAGCAATTTCAGAAACAAAAATTCAAAATTGTATGTGTATAATTTTGGAAACAAAATTCCAAAACTATAAATGTACAATTTCAAAATTTTATTTCTATAATTGTGTTTGAATCCCAAAACAATTTTGATTTTTATTTCTGAAATTGTTTTGTGATTCAAACATAATTTGAAAATAAATTTTTGAAATGGAAATCTCATGGTTCTGGAGATAAAATTTTGAATCACAAACCAATTCCGAAAATAAAGTTCCATAACTTATACAAAACCAGAAAGAAAAAATAAAAAGACAATTCCAAAAAGAGAATCAAACCACTAGCGAAAGGGAAGCATCACAAGCTCAAAGGGGACAAGAGTAAGGATGAGAGTGGGATGGACTGGTTGGTTTTAGAAGATGAAGCTACAAAAACAAGGAGAGGGTGTAGTTAGGGATATAAAGGTGTCGATAGTGAGCCTTATTTACGAAGCTTTGCTATATATTCTATGGGTACGGGCTTTACAGGTTTACGTTATGGCCCTGCAATCTCTTAACTTTCTCTCTTTTACAATGGACCTTATTGATAATTTTGTTTTATGGTTCGAAAATACTGAATTTATTGTAGAAACGGAAAAAACGAAAAAAAAAAGGAATTCCGACCTACCGGATTCGAACCAGTGACCTAAGGATATCTGAGGTTTTAACCACTACAGTCCTCCGCTCTACCAACTGAGCTAAGGTCGGCTTTTAAATATTATAGCAGCATGTAAATAATTATAGAGTACTATCTAGGTTGCACTAATTTGGCACATTAGACATTTTTTTCCCGAAATATAAATGAAGGCCCAATTTGTTATTTGTTATTTAAAAAATATTATTTGAGAATATTATTACTTTTGTTAACATAGAAAGCACAACTCTCTAACATCTCACCGGAAAAAGAAAAAAAAAACTCATTTTCTAACAATTTTGTTCACGGATGCAAATATATATGTGTGTATATATATATATATATATATATATATATATAACGAGCATATTTTATTTACTTCTACAAATGAAAAAAAGAATACTATCACTAATATAAACAAAATATATACATACTCGATCTATATGGTATTATGATAACCGCAACTTCTCACATTTGAGCTTTTTTTTTTTTTTTTTTCTTTGTTTGTAACCATTCTCTCGTTTGAACTTTACTTTGACCAATAGGGGATTAGAAACATCCCATCTTTTTTTTAAAAAAAAAAAAAAGCACCCCATTTTTATAAATGGGTATTTAACCAATGAAATATTAATCCAGACCTGACATGTCAGTTGTCCAATTTGATCTAACCAAAGGGGTTCGGTTTTTCATAAGAGAAAAAGGTTAATAAAAAGAAAGTTAGATAAGACAGGAAAGATTCATAGAGAAAAAAAGAATGTAAATTAGGAAGTAAAGATTCTGACCCTATACAACTTTTTTTTTTTTTGCCCGTTCTGTGATTGTCTTCATTTTTCAACTTCACGGATCTTTATCTCGTTTGAACTTTAACCCTAGAGTTTTGTTTTGTGGTCAACCCCTTCGTCTCATCTCCATCACATCCAACTTTCGTCTTTAAGCCAAAGATCTACATAGCTCATTTTCACATGCCTCTCTTTAAAGATTTTTTTCAGTGTGTGGGCGATGCGTAAAAGTTTTAGAGAATTTTGTTTATATTTTTAACAATGTTTACATTAATCTAACCATATTTATATTCTATCAATCTTTCAGATAATTGCAATCAAAATTATTTTTTACACGGCTTAATTAAAATCTTTTCTATCGGTTGACTACAACTGAACGCTTTTTTCAGGCAAAGACACCATCCATAAAATTATTATAAAAAAAACTATATATATCATTATCCATATGTTTTTTTGCTATGGGAAAATAAATAAAAAATATATTATACACATTTTTATTCTTATATATGTAAAAGAAATTCAAATTTATGATAATCAGTCATTAAAACATAACTTTATTATGTCAGAACTCGTCACTCCATAAGATTATTATACATAATAAAATTTTTCTTTCAACTATTTAACACAATTTTATACTTAAAATTTATATTCAAGATTATAAATTTAGTTATAATTTCACAACAGTTGATCATATATTTAGTTATCCACAAGTGAAAAAATCAGTAAAAAAAAACGAAAGTTATACACAAGTGGAGCATTATGATAAAATATCCTCTTTTTTGTTTTTGTAACCAAAATACTTTTTTATATATATAAATTAGAATATATCTCTTAAATGGGAGCATTTTTAGAAACTATTCTTTAATTAGAGTACTTTTAGAATTTTTTTTCCAACAAAAGCATTCTACATAATTTCTCTTAGTCATTTGTCTGTGATAAAAAAAATGACAGGAAACAAATCATTGAAGCTTGGAAAAATTGCGGAAGTCAGAGGTAGTGAGCTTCATTAATTGATGTAACCCTAATTGTACCGCTATAGTAAACTGAGATGATGGAGAGAATGGTGAAGCAAAATAAGAGAATTAGGGAAAGCTCTCATCGTAGAGAAAAGATGAAAAATATCATAGATCCATAGCTGTTCCATTATTCAAAGATGCGCATATAAAACAATACACAGATATTTATAAAAAGCTTAACAAAAAAATAACTTATTGATAATAATCTAACAAAAGCATTTAAACTAACAAAATCAACTAATATATTGCTGAGGGACAATGATATATATAAGTACCTTCTGAGACAAAGTTAGAAGTTAGACTACTGTTTGTCATATTATTATGATATTTTATTGGTGCTAATATTTTTTAAAAATATATTTTTTATTTTTATAAATATAAAAAATATTCAAAACCTTGTTTCTGCAAAATTTTCAATACTTTTTTTTCCACAAAATTAAGATGTATCATTTTTTTGTCCAAACATAAATTTGAATAAATTTAAATTTACAATAATAACTTTTTACATCATTTATATATAACTAATGTAAATGTGATTTTTCTACATTAATAATATATAATCGATATAAAATTAATATTTCTTATATTAATTATATATATAATCAATATAAAAAATTATGAATAAATTGATTAGAATTGAAACCATTTAAGTTGAAAATCATGGTATTAAAACCTAAAGTGGTAAACCAAATACCTGTTACAGGCAAAGCAAGTAAAAAGAAAGGTAAAGAATGAGAACTGTTGAAACTTGCACATTAAAACATCAATAGTCTAAAATATTATAATATTATTTTTATGAGGATGAAAAATATATTAATTTTTTTATAATAACAAATTATAAATACTTTTATATTTATGTAGATAAAAAATATATCTTAATTTTTTATAAAAGATTATAAAATCTAAACCAAGAATCCAAAACAGGTACATTTATCGGTATGATGGACCTATAAAAATGTCGGTACGACGGACAGGCATTTTTTGAATAATTCTTAAGCCATAATTTATTTCAGAGAGGTACAGTGAATAGGACAATTAAACTATATTTGTTATTTATTAATATTATTAAACTATATAGAAAGGAACTACTAAGGAAGCTTTAAAAAGCTTACAGTATATACTATATTTACCAAATATATTTAATAGAGATATTATCCAAGGTACAAACTTTGACCGCATTATAAGCTAATAATTTGTATTTTCTTTAACTGAACCATCGACATTTTAGCTCCATCGACATTTAATGTGACTCACTTAACTATTTTTTTTTAACAATTTTAGTATTAAAATAAATTAGTGTCAAATTTTGAAAGCTATGTAATATTATATATGTAATATTATAAGACTCATAAATTTTAAATAAACAACTCATTTTTAAATAATCATGCATTCTTCTGAATTACTTTAAAAACTCACTTTAATGAATTCAACTAATGGTTATACATCAATAATATAAAATAATTTTTCATTGTTAATAAATGAAAAATTATTGTAAGTATCACAATTAAGCTAATTATATAAAAATCAATAACTTTATTATATATAATTTATGTCAAATTGTTTTAAATTTATTTGAAAAAATTATTTTTACATAAAATAAAGACCAAAGATGGGAGACACACATAATATCAACACAAATATAAATAACAAATGACACAAAAAATTAAAATAGTTCAACATCTCTTATTTTTGCTCATAAAAATAGATTATGCATTGATAATATAAAGCAATTTTACATAATCATTTAATCACGAATTATCATATATATAATATGTCATATTATACAATCTTATTAATAATGACATGTGGTAAACTCAACTTTTTTACAAGAAAAGTTATATATATATAATTATAATTATATAGACCGACAATCATAACCTATTATATAAAGGTAAATTTATTAATTTTTATAATAATTATTTTGAAATTTATTTAATTAGCTATTTATGATAGCCAACATTATAAAATTATTTGATACCAATAATGTATAGTCATTATATTTTTTTTAATAATGATATTTTTTTGGGTGAGTAAATATTGACATTTAATTTCAATCCTAATAACTCACCATAAAAAAAAACCTTGCTAAAATATAAGATTATCAACAATTTTTTTTTTTTACCGAATCATTATCAACATTTAATAAGGGAAAGGTAAATTTTTACTTACTTTATTTCGATAAAATTTAAAATAATAATAAATTAAGGAAAATAGAACATTATTTTCAGTAAATTATCAACTGTGTGATAGAACTAACAAATTAAAAAGAACCGTCGACAGCAGGATTCGAACCTGCGCAGGCATAGCCCAACAGATTTCGAGTCTGTCTCCTTAACCACTCGGACATATCGACCTTTGTCCTAGATGATTCACTATATTTAATATTTAACACATATTAAATTAACATGACTTACCGAAAAACTGGGTTATTGAACTAGTTGGTGTTTTGGTGGGGTAAGTAAAAAGACTTGAATTGGTCCCATAAGAAGCACATGCCAAGAAAAAGGTATACTTGGTAAATTAGGTCAATTACATCACAGTTGACAAAAAAAGAAAAGAAAAAGAGAGAGAAATGTGGGGACACCAAGGTTACTAAAATATTGGACACTTATATGGTGTTGTTGATGGTGCACATATATAAAATACTTGAAATCAAAGAGTTAGTATAATGGTATAAGATTTTGTTTGAGAGTAATTTATTTAACTGAAAAATATATTTGATTTTCATCGTATATAAATTTTTTTTGGATTAGCAACAATCACACATCAATGGGATTAATATTTAATCCAGTGAGTTAGGAAACACCTATAATCTCTAATTCGGAACAATATATATAACACTTGCAGCTATGAAGATGGAACAAGAGAAAGATCAAGCCAGATATAAAAGCTTAAGTTCTAAGTCTTATATTTCTTGATTTTTTTTTTCTGACTTGCTGAGGAGGAAAGAAATCAGAATTCTTCATAAACTATGTGTTGTTATTTAAGAGGCTAGTCTAATAATATTGTTTTTGCAGGAATGTCAGAAGGTTCGGTGCTATATATTATGGTATAATAATTTATAATATGCTATCTATATAGTCTATAGTTATATACAACAAAATATAAAATTATTTTCCCTCTCTCTGCGTTGTGTTGTGTGTTTTCTCTCCGACTCATAACCCCTCCACACATATTTTTTATGGCACTCTTGTGTCTTTATATGCTTTGTTGCTACTCATTCACTTCGAGCTTTGTCTTTGTTGTGTCTCTGTGGAGAACCACAACACTTCTGCGCCAATTGACTAGTACGACCACCCCATTACAAGAACCAGTGTATTGTCCACTTTTGCTTTGTCTTTTTGTTAGTCTCAGAATATGATGATTTTCTTCTCAGTCCTTCTTCCTCTTCCCTCCCCAGTTTGGCTTTCTCATGTCTCTCCCTTCCTTAGATTATCTTTCATGTAAGATTAGTCCCTCCCAGAAAGCCAATTATAAACACCCTTTATTTGTGTTTTTGTTTCTTTTTTTCTTTTTCTCTTTCTTTTCTTTTTATTTATTTTGTTGAGTTATGGAAGTTTGTTGCTGCAACCTTGAAGTAGATGTAAATGGAGAAGAGATTTTCATGGTGGACAAGGTAACCCTTTCTCTTTTTGTCTCTCTTCTTTATTGCTTGGTTCAAAGTGCCTGTTTTTGATAATCTTGTCATTTGTTTCTAAACTTTCTTTAGAAACTTTGTTGGACAATGGTTCACTTTTTCTTTTCTTTTTTTCTTCTTCTATGTTTTACCTTTATTGTAAATTCTCAATCTTTTCTTTCCCCCCCTTTTTCTCGTGTTTGTTTATAGGATCTAATATCTATACTACAACATACTATAGATACTATGTTGAACATAGTAGTCACAAAGGTTGGTCTTTTCAACATTTTGGTTGATGGTTTCAGTTCATGCTAAATGCTGCTAGCTACTCATGAATATAGAATGAATATGATTCAATGATTTATGCTTTGCAAATTTTAATCTTTCTTTATTCTCTATTCTGCTTTCTTTCTAGCTAGGAGCAGTGGATACCCTCAGTTACTTTATGATTTGTGTATGTAGCTTTCCGCCCATCATTAATTTGCACCTACGTAGCTGTGAGGTGGGGCAACTTCTGTTTGTCCATGCCACAATAATTTTCCATCTCCATTTTCACTAACCACAAGCATGAGTCACCGTTTTTCATCATCTTTCGTTTTTGTTTTTATTTTTTGATGTTGCATGCCACATTAAATGCTGCTGCTATGGTCTTCTGAGCCTTTAATGTTCCCACCTTCATTTTGTTTGTTTTATTCCCACTTTTTTTTTTAAGAGGGACCAAGGGTTGCTTTCATGCCATTTATTTCCTTTCTATATCCTTCCATGCCAGATGATTTGTAAACAGTGAACCTTCCTGCTCACACTTACTACTTACAATTTAATGAATTTATTGTCTAACGACTCCTATCCATTCTTTTGTTTTCAGAGCTTTAATTGGAGTGGAACTTTCCCTTCATTCTTTCCCATTTTTTTTTTTTAACTTGTTCCCTTTTTAGTCCATGTGCTCTGGTGATTCCATGTTTTTGGTGCGTTATTTTGGTGTTTAATTTAGCCTATTGTCATTAATATCTTTTTCCACAAAAAAAAGTTGCCATTTACTAGTTTACTGCAATTTCTTTCTTATCTACTTTTTCCTAGAGAATGGCACATTATTTCTTCTTTTATCAATTAATCATCTAACTTGGTCTTAAATGGGTGCTTTTGCAGACTGTTATTACTCAGTATTCAAACAAATTTGCTAGACTATTTGGAAAGTCTAGTGGTGCCACAGGAAAGCTTAAAGTAATATTCCATGATTTTCCAGGAGGTGCTGAAGGCTTTGAGCTTATGTTGAAATTCTGTTACAACAATGGAACAGCTGATATAAGCCCTTCCAATTTGTTTCTCGCGCGTTGCGCTGCTGAGTACATGGAAATGAAGGAACCTGTGGCTGATGTTTCTAACTTGTTGGAGCAAACTGAAAAGTCACTCCAAGAGATTAGCTATTGGACTTGGTCAGATATTTTGATTGGTTTGAAACAGTGCCAGAGCTTACTAGTTCCAGATTCTTCTGTGATGGTAGAGAGATGCTTGGATACTATTGTGGGGAGGCTGGTTTTGGCTAGTGAAGCAAGTCCTTGTCCATCAACTAGCTCCACAGACAGTTCTTGGATTCGGTATTCGTGTGACTCTAAGAGCACCGAGAGTGTAAAAACAAGTTTCTCTCGTTTAACATGGTGGTTTGAAGATCTCCTGTTTTTGAGTCCCTTGTTGGTTGCAATGTTGGTTAAGTCAATGCTTTCGCGAAAGATGGACCACGTTGTGATCAGCAAGTTTCTTCTCTACTATCAGAAGGCCAAATTTTCCACTGCTACTACACATGAGAAGTGCAAGATCATAGAAATGGTCATAGATATGCATTATGATATGGATCTAAGTTGTGTTCCATGCAAAACTTTGTTTGGGATTCTGAGGGTTACTTTGGGATTGAACATAAGCAAATGTAGCAGGAATAAGTTGGAGACTATGATTGGTTCCCAGTTGGATCAAGCAACCTTGGACAATTTGCTTGTTCCATCTCCTCATGGAATAAGCTATTTATATGATGTGAACCTTATTTTGAGATTTTTGAAGGCATTCTTGCGGCGAGGAAATGGTCTAGTCACTCCCATTCGGATGAGAAAAGTTGCTAGCTTAATAGATTTGTATATAGCAGAAATAGCTCCTGATCCTTGTTTAAAAACTTCAAAGTTCTTGGCTCTTGCCACAGCAATTCCCGATTCTGTAAGAGATTCTTATGATGAGCTCTACCATGCAATGGACATGTATCTTGAGGTATAATAATTTCTTTCCAGTATAAATTTTAATGTTGGAAGTCTGTAACTTCAGTCATACGGTTACTACCTGATTAAGATAAAGTTTAATTTTCATGCACTGTTTCCATTATCAACTACCAAAAAATCACCATTGATATGACTTTTAAAGTAGTTATTGTAAAAATCAACAAACTTACTATACACAGCAGTTTGTGATTAAATGACATTGTAAAAATCATTTACAATGTCAGTGCATACACTATTTAGTCTAATAATTCTTTCCAATTTAAATTTTAAATTTGGAAATCTATAACTTCAGTCACATAGTTAACTACTTGATTAAGATATATTCTATTCATTGGAAATGCTATTATATAATATCATGTGTAACACAGTGTGAAAATTGAATCTGCCTTTAAATTCATGGCCTATGCAAACATAGTGTGGTTGAAGTGTTGAACTGACTAGTATTGTTATAGGTGCATAGTCAATTGTCCCAGGAAGAAAGATTGAAGATATGCTGTGGTTTAAATTTTGAGAAGCTTTCACCTCAAGCTTGCCTACACCTTTCTCAGAACAAAAAATTTCCTTCAAAATCGACCATTCAAGCTCTTATCTCTCAACAATCTAAGCTAAAAAATTTTCTCCATGTCATTCCCAGTACATCTTCATACAATGATTCATCTTGCAGCTCCAGTGGTGCTGCTCAAAAGGGAAAGAAAGACAAAACCAGTGAACAAGTTGTGTTGTATTCTGGCAATTTTGATCTTTCTACAGACAATGAGAAACTCAAAGCACATTTACAAGGAATGCAGTGGAGGGTCATGGAGTTAGAGAAATTCTGTAGGAAAATGCAAATCCAAATGGCAAAGATCACAAAATCAAAAGCATCAGGCCATGGTTATGCAAAATCTTTGCCCAAGCTATGTTCTTGACACGTTTTTTTTTTTTGGATTTTGTTTATTTTCCATTTGTAATTTTCATATATGTACAGCACAGGAATGAGTTGTGTGTCTGTAGTTTTTAATCTTTTCTGCGAAACTAAGAACAGTGATATTGATTGTACAGTCATGAAATAATGGAAGAGACTGCAAAGAATTTCAGATTAGAGTGTGTGGACAATAACCCTGTGTAACAAAACATATCACGTTCTTCCTAGATTACTTTTTTTCGAGTCTTTTCACAATAATACTATGAAAAAGCGCTGAACCATTACTTACATGAACCATGTACTAACCACATTGCTCATAATTCAACTTCCAAGTACCCCCCCTCAATTTAGAAACAATGATCTTTGAATTGGTCACTATTCATTCAGCTTTGATTCGTTGTAACTTGTAAATCAAAGTTGACCCTTTACCTGCAAATAGAAGCATGGCCAGCAAAATGGTTTCACATCAAGTAAAGTTTCAACCAATAAAAATTATGGTTTGTTCGCTTGCCCCTAGATGAAGACAATGTAGTAGATGACACGCATAAGATACAAAGTAGTTACTGTTATTACCAGACACCGCTATCACAATGCAAGCGTGCCAAGCTGAATTCAAGAAAAAATGTCATGAGCTGATCGGTTTGTTGGAAATCGACAATCACACACAAATCGAAAAACAGAAAAGAGAATAGAAAAGAGAGATATGACACAGTAATTTATCCTGGTTCACCCAATGTAGGCTACGTCCAGCTTGTCTGTACTATAATCACCTCACCGCCACTCGTTACAAGTCACACGGTTTACAAGGGGAATATAAATAGGATTAAAAGAAATCCTAACAGCAGCTATTCATGGGCCCTAGCCCAAACTACTAATAAAAGTAAAATATTAAAAGAAACCCCAGTTGGCTTTCTGCTGATCCCGCCAACAAGAAGGGTTGTCATCTGACTGCGAAATATGAGCCATATCCAACACGGTTAAGTAGTGCAATATACTATGAATAGTAGTACTATTTTAGGATGAAGAAATTTTGTGTTGACTCAAATTTCAAACCAATTGTTAAGGAGGTCTAATTTAGTTGATTAACCAAGAGTATGAGAATTATTGTAAAATACTCTAACACGATATTTAATTCTCATGGATAAAAAAATCAAACTAATCATGAGAAAAAATAGTTAAGATGTGCATGGATGTCCCATTATATATATATATATATATATATATATATATATATATATATATATATCACACACGTTGCAAATTAGTAATAATGCAATTGATAGTGAAGTAGAAGAGGTGGAGCTGGTCACCTTGTTGTTTCTCCATCTTCATTTACACGCTTGTCTTTATTAGGCGTAACAAAAATGACCCACATCAACTAGCCGAAGTATATTTTATCATCGTCACAAACTAAAAGCTACTAAACTAGGTATTTTGTGAATTAAGGTAGTGTTTGGATGAAAGTCCATAATTTTACACAATTTTTTTTTTGACAAAAAAAAATCAAATCTACACTTTTATATTCTACTTTAATTTTAATTAATTGACATTTCATTTCACTCTAACAAATAAATACTTAATTGATTTAATTTGAATTATCGAGTCAATTGAGATCGGGTAATACAACTGATTATTTCTCTCCATATACTCCAATCCAAAGGCACAAAAAGTTGTATTACGCTTGTGTACCAGCAAGTGTATCATGGTGTTTGGTCCATGCGGAAAATTGTCTCAACAAAATAATTATAAATATATAATAATGTCCTTTCTTCTACCGATCGAATATTCGTACATAAAGGGCATGGCTGTAGCAAGCAAAAAAAAGTCTCAGACAGCACATGTTTTTGTGGGGCTAACTGGCTAAGTATAGAAGCAACTGGAATCCCATTTAATGTACTGGACCAGTGGTGAATGTTTTCTAGCCCTTCCTATAGTTTATTTTGCTTAAGAATTTGTTTTATATATTTAATAGTGAGTAGTGTAGAGTGAAATAATATGAGCAAAAAGATTAAATTAAGTGTATTGTCTTGTACCAAAGTAGATTAAATTGTATAGTCATAAGATAAGGTATTTAGATGGTCAAATGAGTTTACATTTAGTGTCAAACCTCAAGTAATTACACTAAACTTATAATATTTTTGTTTTTGTTTTTTGGGTTCTATTTTATTTTCCAAATTTTCTAGTTTGGTATATTTTCTTAATTTGAAATCATTAATTGGATGATGGTATACATGTAACTAACAGATAAAAATTTGGAACTCACAGAAATAGTGAGTGCAGAGTACTGATATATAAAGTATAGCATAATGAACTAATTTAGGGCATAGATTAATTAGCCCAAAGTTGTTTGTGGACTGTGTTCTATGCCCAAAAAAAATCTCATTAAGATTTTGTAAGGTACGTGTTGGTTACTTTACTGATAACAGAGTGAAGGAAAAACAAGTTAGGAGATGCATTGTAAAAGACACCACATATGGATGGTAAAAAAATAGTATATTAGTAATTCCAATAATAAGTATATCTAAATTGCTCACACACACATATATATAGAACATATAAATCAATTAATAAGAGATTATTTTAGTTCATTTAGAATTTGAGTCCCAAGTATGAAAATCAATTAAATGTGAAAGATAATGTAATCTAAATAATTTTTTTAATAGAATGAATAAAATATACTTGTAATTTATCATGCTATTCCATTAAAATTTAAATAATCTAAACAGTAGGACAATTTAAATATTTCATTTGTTAATCATCAAAACATAGCTTAAAGGAGAGACTAAAGCTGATATGCCCCGCATGGGAGATAAAGGAACACAAAAGTAAACGACCCGTCCTTGTATTTAGGGTCACCTTATAGGCCATTCGTGTTGGTGGGTCTCAAATCCCACCGCCATACATGATATGAGCACCACATTCACCCTCTTCTTCTGCATGCAATAATTTATTTGAAAGTTACATGAAATAAAAAAAATCCAATTTGGTGGTCATCTCCATCATACTGGGTGCATAATGATGAACTAATAAAGGGTGAAATTATTAGAGAAGCTAAAATACACTCTGCTTGGATTTTTGTGCGAGTGGATGCAACAACGTTATCAACCTCCAATCAAATATTCTGTGAGCTATTCAGAAGAACCACTGTGACTGTGGAGTTTACTTGAACTTAACGAAAATATTTTATAACTTTTATAACCTCTTTTTAATATATTGAATAAAATTTCATGATAATTTTTTAAAAAACAAGTTATTTTTTTACATATAATTAATGATATTTTTTAGGTCATAGGTCAAATAAATACCACTAATATTCCTCATTCAACAAAATTTTACATAATAAAAATTGAGCACAAATTATCATGTGAAATAAATCATTCTTTCACATGTAAACACAATAATGCCTAGCTTATATAGCTATGTCAATTTTATGAGTTACATATAATTAATGATATGTTTTCATATAATCAAAATTTATTTCGTAAATACATAATTAAACTATTTGATAATTTTTTTGTTTTTGACAAATTTTAATTTGTTAGTTTTATTAAAAAAATAGTTAAGGGATTTGAATTTAGGACGTCTCCTCCTTTCTTCTCCATTCACCCTTCCTCAATCACTGGTCCAATCCTTATATCTTCTTATTAGATAAATTATGTTTTAAGTCTCTCAAAATTGGGTCACAGTCTCACAATTCAACCTATATTGAGATTTGAGCAAATCCCCTGTTTTCAAATATTACTAGATGCCAAATTAATCCTTCAATTGTCTCATAGACAAGATAACTTAGAGCTTACATATACATACATACATAAATAAAATCCTTACAACTGTTAAAACATCTTTGTCATCAATTTTATAATCAAAGGATGTCCTAGTTAGAGTTTCTACTTCGCAGTGGCACTGAGGAAGATGCTAACTGTGTCATTTTGTGGTCACCCTGTCCCCTTGGCAATATATACTATGATGAAGAGGGAGAGGGTTGCTATAGCTAGCGTAACATTCGGGTTTGTTTCCCTCTACACTCTTCAGTGTCATTGTCGACTCAACGTCCTAAAAGTCATATATATGTGCCGTAACGAAGAAGACATGCACTGATTAAGAAAACCAAGTTGAGGGTTTTAATGTAGTTAGTTAATAAAAACCCACTTCATATTTGTCTACCTACGTAGTTTTCTTTGATCGTTATTGGGCATTGCGTGTTTGCATGTGTCATGAGAATATATATATATATATATACACACACACATATACAGTGTTAGTGTATATGATTGATTAGAACTTATCATAAGTATATGAAACTCGATATTGTGGCAACCAAGAAATTAGATCTTGTGTTATGTTTGTTGTTTCCCTTAGACGCTACTCTTCTACCTCTTTCGAGGTCTATGCAATTTGTGTACACTGATTTGTTGACCCTAAAGCTATTACTATCTCATAATATATTTAAGAAAAAAAAAAAAGCTTGGAATTCAACAAGAAAGGGTTATCTGTGGTTGACTCTTCATAAAGTCTCACATGAGTCCCGTGGTACGTGGCCACTAGTCAATAAGCGCGCGCTCTTATTCCAAAACTCATAAAAACCAAAACTAAAACGCATGGATCGCGGACGATCAATGTTGGTTATAAATAAATTAATATAATGTTATACAAAATTTGTCTTGCATGCGAAATTTTTGAAATATAAAATGGTTGCACTTGATTTCAGTAATGAAAAAAAATAGGTCTTAAAAAATAGAATCTTTCAGCTCATTTTACAACAAAATAAGTTAAGATATTCAGGCTTATATATGGTGTAATAAAACTCAAAGCAAGGGATCTATCTTATTAATGATTAAGTGAATGAATTATCGTAAATTTTTTTATATCTGTTATCAATTCTTACAAATAGAAAAATATAATAAAACTCGATTAATCTTTGGGTATTTGATGGATAAGATTTTTTTTTTTTTTTTTTTTGTGAAGTATCAATCTTACACAAATGTCAACGATAAGTACTAATATATATTGACCCATATATATTGAAACTGAGAAGGGAGAAAGATTTTTTTGAACTGACCCGGATGTAATCGCAGTTGCTGAAAACATGAATAGAATCACTTGGTATGGAACCCCTTATATCTGATTGATAATACTTTTTCTTTTGCTGAATAGAATCACTTTCTTAAGCGTGCAAAATTATTACCCTAAAGAACTTATCAACGGCATATCGCACATGATACAGTAAGAATCTCTCAGATAGAACTAAGACAACAGAACTAGCTAGCATAAAATTTCACATAGGAATAGTAAGACAGAAAATACAAGAATAAGTTTAGGAAAATAGTTAAAATGTTTTTTCTTATCTTTATCTATATACACGTGAAGGTCATTGTTGGTGTAAATTTTTACAAGTATCAACACCTCAAACAAGTTACAAAAATGACCACTTCAAAAGTTTTTGGCAATGACTTCTAACATTGTTTTGAGCATCACCAATTTTAAATATGCATTTTCAGCCTTTTAACTCCAAGTCTCCATCAACGTGTCTCTCAACTCCAGGTCTACAACATTCAAATAGCCGTGTGCACATCAACAATTGAAATGACTAATTAAATGTGTTCGTTAAGGCATGCTTTATCACATCACAACTTTATTTCTCTTTCAATTTTATTTTTCTGTATGCGAACATGAAATATCGTGTTAGTAGGATGTCTAACAAGATGAATATACCAATTGAAGGGAGAAAAATAAGAGCGTGTGTGCAAAGAAGAGAGGGGTTTATGGAAGAGAAGAAGGAGGTTGCAAGAGGTGTATCAACATAAGGAAAAAAAAAGGGTCTAATGGATAATTAAAAACTAAAGAGAATGGATGGGGAATGTACTTAGAATATGCAGGTGTTAATAGCATCTGTCACAAATAACAAACCCATTGAGCCCATTATTATTGGAATGTTCTGAAGAGATACAAAAACAGGGAGTTACTATTCTCACTTCCGGAAATGTTATTCTCACTACCATCATGGGTGGTTTTTTTAATATTAATTTCCAAAAGTACTCTTCCCACATAATATACAACCAGATCGTATTTTCATTGTATATAATCGGAGTAAAAAAATTAAACAACAAAAACACAAAGGATAATCAAGTAATTTTAAACGGTTTGATAGTGAGAATAGCAACTCCCCAGAAAATTCCACTCCATATTTTGGGCTTAGGGGTGGTAACTAGTGAGATAATCCTTGAATCTATCAAAATCAGAGCAGCGTGAATAATTCGGGTTGTATTTTCAGTACCCACCACGCGGTCAAGCTTAATCAGTATCTTTAAATTCAATCTCTGACAATATAGTTATGTGGAGAGAAAATTTTCCCATCTGTGGTTTTGGGTTTGTTTAAATTTCTGATTTTGGAGGTTGCAATCTGCCATTACCATTTACCAACCAAGCATACTGTATGATCGTGAGTTAAATTTTGAGTAAATTGAAGCAAGTGAAATAAAAAAGTGAAGTCCATACCTTTCCCTTGTTGTAGGTAAACTGAAGGTTTATTTTTTTTTTCTTTTGTATTTAACAGGGCCAGGCCCAAAAGAGAAAAGGTTATGTGTTTTTGTGGCGTTAAGCATCAAACTTTTTGTGATATCGATGACTGACCCATTTCAAGGTTGGTAGTAGTTTCACAAACTTCAATAATTTTTTTTTCTTTCTTTCCTTTTGCTAGGGTAAGGATTAGAGTTTGGCACGCAGTCCGTATCATGAAACCTGCATTCTTAGTGAGCTCATTTTGTTTTTAAGCCTAGATTTGATAAAAAAAAAATTTAAAAAGAAATAGAAAAATTAATTTTAAAATGTAACATTTGATCCATTTTAAATAATTTTAAAAACTATGAATTGCTTAATAAAAAATATATTTGTCTAAAATGATAACATAATTTACATTTTAAGCTAAAAAAATATTTTTATATCATGTTTATTTGATCTATATTTTTATATTAAATCAAAATATTATATTATCATTCATTAACATTTGAATCATATAGAAAGTATTATATATATTTTTTTATTTTACTTTGTTTACACCCTTATTTATTATTATTATTTATTATTTTTATATTTAAATATAAAAAGTCCATGGGCTTGTAGGGTCTACAGATAAAATCAATTTAACATGTGGGTTAAGTGGGACAGCTTGAAAAAGTCCCCATTTTAAATTGGCTCAAAATATCATGGTCTATATACTTGGAAGGTTGCGAATTTCACGAGTGACCCACATATCCAAATTGATTTGTTTAGTTATAGTAAAAATAAAGATAAAAGGAAACAATCTCAAAATAGATTGAGAGATGGAGATAAAAATTAAAATCATTCTTTTCATTTCACAATTTTTCATATAATTAAAATATTAAAATTATCGTTAATTATACATGTATATAAATAATTTTAGTCTTTTCCTTAATCATAATGCGTTAATATTTTTAGTTTTTTAATCTAAAATAATGTCTTATTTTACATTTCTACATTATTTTTACTTAGTTTATGTTTTTTTTTTCTTTGAAATATTAGTTAAGTTTTATAGCTTTTATGTAGGTAAATATAATGGAACAATCTTTATATCTTAAATCTATATAAAAAAGTTTAAATTCATCTCCCAAAATCGAAAATGAATAATATTACTTTAAGGATTATTTTACAACTTCTAATAAAAAATTTATCAATGCAAATTGCTAAAATAAAGTTACCCAAATTTAAATTAAGAACTAGGAAGAGAAATTAGAAAAAGTTAGAGAGAGAAAAAGTAAACCCAATTAAAAGAGATGACAAGGAAATACTCCAACTTTGTACCCGCGCGTGTCATCATGTACAACAACTTTTTGTTTTTGTTTTGTTTAGGTACGAAAAAATTTAATGAGTTCTGTCGTTTTACATTTCACGTGTAAGAGTATCTTTAGTGTAGATCTTAAATTGGGATTTTAGATCACTAAATAGGATTGAAGACCTCTTAAGATTTGTAACATTTTTTCTTTTATTGGTAGATCCCAAATTGAGATCTTAGATAATTTTAATGAGTCCCACATGGACTCTACTTTTAAATATTTAAAATTTAATTAAATTAATTAAGTAATTAATTTTAATTAATAAAACATGAAAAATATATGAATATTAATAAAATATATAATTAATTTTAAGTAATTAATTTTAACTTTTAATTTCATTTTTTTTTCATTTTTTTATCCTGTCACATGAAAAATTATTTTTTTTTTGAATTTCGTACAGATCTTCAGAGTTCTTGTGGAAGATCTGGATCTTCACGTGGAGATTTGTTTTTTCTCTTTAGTGGTGGATATGGAAAAAGAGAGATCTTCAGCTTAAGATCCCTCCCTAAGATCCCCCACTAAAGTTGCTCTAAGGAGTTGGAAAGCTTAACTCTAACTTTATGTCTTACGAAGATTATTATGTTGAAGATTTATTTCGACCATTTTACGATAATAGAAAAATATAAATATAAAATTAATAGAGTTTACAAAAAGAATGATAATTTTAATATAATTATTTTTTATTTCTATCTTTCATATCTAAAATGAAGTTTAACATAATATGATCCTTAAATTATACAACCCCCGTTTTTTCATATAAAAAAATAAATGATAATATTTTTGGTATAATTATACGGAACATATAATAACTTTTAAATGTATTGACTAATTGTATTTTTATATTCTTGATTTATTTGTTAATGATTTGTTTCATGAAAGTAAATGCATTTAATGAATTATTAATAATGTAATTGATATTTAATTTATTGGTTGAAAAAGTATTCCTTGCATATCTAATCACCACTTAAGGATACATGAGAATAGCAGGAACGGACTCTGATCCTTTGTAATCGAGGGTATTTCTTGTACCTTTGTCATTAATAATATCATTATTTTGCTGAACCAAAAAAAAATTGAAATAAAATTTGAATTTATGTTAGCACTAATTAAAAATAATAAAATTAACAAATTTTATTAATATTGACGATTTAATCTTATGCTTTTTTTTTTTAATGTATTGGACCGGTTATACAATTTTTCCACAAGAGTGGACTTAATGGTAGGAAATTTACATTATTAGCATAGTACATTACGTGTTGTGGCTGTTCTTTAACAAATCTATTTCCCTTCTTTCGCTATTTTTTGCCAATCATTTCACATGTTTAATGTGAAAATGGTGCATAGAATATACTGATTGAGAAATAATCAACTAAAGTTATATTTACACTAAGAATTTACTTTATATGCATCTAATTTACTTACAATTTTAAATTACTTTATATGCATTGAGAAGTATATATATTGAGAAATAATCAAATTTAAATTTAAATTTTGTTATCAAATTAGTTTCTTTTACCTGATTTTTCAAAATAAAAAATAGTATTTTAACTATAAAAACTAATAATTTAAGATGAAAATATATTTTATAATATAAAGTAAGGAAATTTTGGCATATTTTTATAATTTAAAATATAAAATAATTTGTTTTTTTATAAAGTTTTAAATAAATAGAAATTAAAAGAATATTAATTTATAAAAAATATAAAATTATGCATGAAGATGATAATAATAAGTAAATAAAAATAAGATTCATATAATAACTATTGATTATTATTTTTATTTATTTATAAATTATATTAATTTTTTATATTAATTTTTTATCATTCTCGTATATATATATAGATTTGAATTTCTCTCTTAATTATATCGAAAGTGTTTTTTAATTAGTTGAAAGTATTAAAATTTGTAAAATAAAAATGCTTGAAAATTAAACTCATAATATATTTATTGTTTTCATAATTACATTCGAAATTTTAAATAATTGACAAGATAATTTGATGTTATTTAGTTTTTAATATTTATCTGTAAAATTTTAAATAATTATTGATAGTATTTTAAAAAATAAATATTCATTTAAAATTTAAATCTCCTTTATCAACCAATGTAAAAGAAATATCGATAAAAAAATTGTCAGAAAAAGAATAAAAACAAACAAAGAAATAACATAAACATTAAACAATTTAAACAAACAGTAAGTAGCACCTTGTAGGGTAACGAAAGAGATAAGTTGAAAGCTAAGTTTGTGAACTAGGAAGATGCCATCTTAAATGCAAAATACCAGGCCAGCTTCGAATTATTTGTTCTGACATAAACATTTTAAACATTTGATGTTTCAGAATTCAGGGTGATAAAAAGAAGTACTTCAAGCACCAAGAGTCAAAAGACCAACGACGAATGATATTATTATGAATATATTTACATTAAAAAAATAAGTGTTATATTAAATGTGATTAATCAGACTTTTGAAAATACATTAATTATTAGCAAAATAGATGAATATTTCCCACCAACAATATGGTAAAAAAAAAAGAAGCACTCATCCAATTTTTTTAGGATATAAAAGTGAATTAATTTTAAAAATCTTTCTCTTTCTCCCTGTGAACAAAAAAAAGATATCGCCCATTAAATCCCCCCCTTCCCCTCCTCGTTAAGAACAAAACATCAAAATCAAAATCAAAATCTCATTTTTCATTTTTTTTTCCTTCCTTTAATTTGAACCAAACAGAGTGTAAGAAATTAAGTTGGTGGAGGTCTTTTCACTTATATATTATCTAATTTGTCCACTTCTACTCAATGTGTGGTTTCATATTCATTCTTGCACTTTAATGAACAATCTTCCCAAAGTTTCTTACAAATGATATGTTTTGACTTGAAACTTGAACTCAGTATAATGAGTTTTTTACACACAATATACTTGCACATAAAGCCTAAGAAATAGGTGTTTATGGAAATAGGTAACCTGTCATTCAATTCATCTCAATCCAACCTGACCCAATGCAATTATATTGGATTGAGTTTTTCAAGTGTTTCAACATAATCCAATTAAAATTGGATCATGTACGATTTTGATAACATATTCTATTTTTTTAACCCAATTCAACTTAGTCCAACTAATATCATATAATTAAATTTACTGCTATATATAAATTAATTATTAAATACAAAGTATATTAATTTGAGCTCGCATAGTTTATTAAATTAAATCATCTATAATTTTTTCCTTTTTTAAGTTATTATTTTTATCTTTGTCTTGATTTTGTTTGTTTTCTCATGCTAATACAATACTTTATTTTAATATAAAATAAAAATATGGTATTAACATTGAAATCATTAATTCTTTAATCAAATATTATCACAATTTGATCTCTTTTGAGTGTATTTAGTCATTATATTCTTAAATAACTTTAGGCAAAACAAATTATTATTCTAAAAACTTTAATTTCTATAAAAATAAAAAAAATTAAATATTGAGACCCGATTAATCCAACCCAACTAACTCAAGTCATTTATGATCGGGTTGGGTAATAAATTTAATCAAATTTTACCCAAACCAAGAAACCATGAACACCCCTAGACTTAAGTTCTACATCACAAAGAAAGATATCAATACAAGGAATTCTCATAATTAAATTTGTTGTCATTCCACTATGACTTAAATATTCCTAGTCGCATCACTAAGTTTGATGCCACATGTGAATATTAAAAGTGTAAAATATTTAAATATCTATATTAATAAATTATGAGTCAATCACACAAATAAATTTAACACTATTTTCAACTCAAAACCTTAAAGAATTAAATTTATGAGTCTTTTTAATTTATATATTACTCAAGTTATCTACTCTTACTTTACCCAATACAAACCTTCGTACACTCTACACTCAAACCATTTCCAAGAACCATGAAAAAAATTAGAGGAAATAAACCCTCTTATGCTGCCATCAATGAATTTCAACTTGTTTTTCGAGACAAAGACACATTTAATGACCTCCATGCATGGTAATTGCTAAAATTAGAGGAAGAGACATAAGAATGACAAGGTTTTCACTTATTGGGTGAAGATAATATGAACTGTTTCTATTGTAGGAGGGATACGGTCATTTATATTTTGATGGACAAGTTGAAATATGATATAATTATAGTTGAAGAAGGTTTATTAACAAATATTTCCTTCTGTCATTTTTATTAAAAAAATAGTGTAAAATACATTAAAATATGTTTATTATAAAAAAAGGAACGGAGGTAGTACCATATTAAGAAATGAAACACTTATAACTACTAATTCTATTATTGATGAAAGATGAATACATCATATCATATTTATATACAAATACAACAAACTCTCTAAAATTATAGTTCAAATGGCTAGTCTCCTAGATGGCAATGGGTTCAATTATCAAGGATCGTATGCGATTCTTGGCTGTGCTATCTGGAGCTCCATGCCCATCTCCGTATTGGTATGTGCACTGAGAAATTCTTCCAAGGTTCATAGCTATTTCTATGAAAGGTTTTGGGAAAGGAGACTGTGACACTTTATCTTTGTTCATCTTCTTCCACGTTTCATTAAGTAAACTTCGGATGTGTTTGTAAGCACCCTCTTCACTAGAACCACTTTCATGCATGTAACACACAATCGAACTTGCTACCTCACCTCTCTCTAATTCGGCCTGCAAAATTACAACACCACAAATTAAGGACAATTTTTTAATTAATTTGATGCAGACTCTCCTATATATGCAGGGACTGATATGCTTTAGACAAATTGGAGCCAGTTGCCCCCACAATTTTTTTCCTCATCTACTATATATTTATAGTTATAAATTATCTCTATAATTTGAAATAGAGCTAAAAAAACAATTTATAATATAAATATTGTTCCCACCAAATTATATATGCGAATATTGTTCCCATTATTGAAATTTTTTGGATCCTTCAGTGTCAGCTCCTATGTCTTCTGAATTCTAACTATTAAGCATGCTTATATCATGCATGGTAATTGATGTTGTAATATTAAAAAAATGGCAGGGTGCATGTTTATGGTTAGCCAAATTAAATTAATTTAATTACCTTTGAAGTGCCCAAATCATTGCAAAGTCGAAAAATAGTGGATGATCTCCGCAGCAAGGCATGGCAATTTTCCAAGGACTGAAGTGCCCCCTTTGTTATGCTAGGGTTTAGCAAGAAATAGACATGGGTCAGTATAACTACTCCAGAGACAGAGACCCATGCATTATTGAGGTAATCGTCATATTTTGGCACGTGTTTGTCCCGAGACCACTTAGCTTCTTGTAGGAATGCTTTCAACATATTAGACCACTATAAATTCAATTGCAAAAAAAAGTAAAGTCAACATGGTGCTAAATGTTTAATTAATGAAATTAATTTTTATATAATTTGGGTGATACGCGGATTTGAACATACTGCTTTGGTGAGGTAGGGAAGAATATATTGCCCTTGCTCTTTAAGTGCATCATAAGCAAATTCATTGACAGTGTTGTAGAGTGCTAGAAAACATATCTTCATGTAATCCGGTAGAACTTGAACTGCTTTAATATCCCAACTGAGAAAAAAAATTAATTAGTGCATGCATTAATTAATAATTTCAGCACTCTATTGTTATTTCATTATTGTGGACAATATGATAAATAATATATAATACAATAATTTACAAGGGAATTAAAGCACAAACAAATCAAATTAATTACCTTTCTACTGCTGCTGTAAAAGGTTCTAGTTCATCCAAGGTGCCATACACATCATAAACGTCATCAATTGTAGTAATTAAGGAAGTCACTTTTGTTAAACCTTTGCGAAGATCACTGAATTGAGGCTCGAAGACCATTCCAACCGTCCAAAAGAAGCATTCCATTAGTCTATCTCGGCTGAAGCTTAACTTTGAGGCTAGTTCCATCCCTTTCCACCACCTTCATTATAATTATAATGTAACAACAAAATTAAAACTTCTGCGATTTTGTTATAACTTACATAATCATTTGCCTTCATATATTGGAAAATAATATATCAATAAACTCTTATTGATATTTATTTAAAAATTAAAAACTTAATATAATTTCCATTTTAAAAAAATTATAAACAAAAAATACTGATTTTCTGGCCAGCAAAACAAACCACTTTGGTTTAGGTGAATATATAACAAAGAGGAAATTAGAAAGAGAGAAATAGGATAGGAGAGTATGTTACTCTTTCACGTTTGATTCAAGTGAGAAATGGGAAAGAGAAGGAGAAACTCCACCTGATTCATAAATTTTTAAATTTTGGAAAAAATGTAATTAAATAAGAAACTGATGAGAATGATGCATTGTTTTTATTCCACGTATAGCTTAGCAAAACTTGTCCATCCACCATAAAATAAAATAAACAATTTTTTTCTCACACCTATGATGGTGCGTTTGGTACAAAATGAGTGTGAGGAAGAGGACAATAAAGAAAGAAAGAGAAGGAAAAAAAGTTTATAAAATTTGTTAACGTGGAGTGTCAATAAATGTTGTTAAAAGCAAACAAATTAAGTGGAGGCTGACAAAATCATGAAATAACTTTTTTTCTTTCTTTTGATCGATATTCTCATAGACATACATACATATATATATATATATATATATATATATATATATATTATAGATAGAATTTGTACGAGTCATGTTTTTTTTTTCTTTTCATGATAACCAATCACTGTTGGCATATGTGATACAGTTTTACCCTGCATTGTTTTAGTTTACGGAAAAAGAGTTATTGTTTTACTTAAAGTAGTCAATATTTAGGTACAACACGTATGTATAGTTAATGTGTTATAACTTTTTTCTTTGTCAGCCAAAAAGAGAGATACAATTAATATTTTATCTCAGTATGATATTATGATATTGTATCAAGTTTTTATCATTTCATTAAAAGCAAATACTAATCAATGTCGTTAGAGGATTGATTATTGAACTTAATTTTTTTTAATAAAATGCATAAATTTATATTATTTTATGATATTTTTTATGTTTTTCTACTACTTTTATAGTAAATATTTTTTTTATTTTAATTTCTTAACCTTCGTCTACCCTTAATTAAATACTTGTGTACATTTCCAACACAAACTTACTTTGACATTTCTTGGAGATCTGTTTTCAGAGTTGACTGCACAATATTGAAATCCAGTTTTGCTGCCTCAAGCAGCACCATATTTGCATCTTTTCTTTTAGCATAAGATTCAATATACCACCTTGCTTCAAGCCTTTGGATTCTGTGATGAAGTGGAAGCTCCATTGCATGATTCACTTGTTCTAAGATCATAGTATTGCTTCTACCTTCTTTGAGGGCACCCTTTAGATGGAAGCTAGTGAAGACCTTAGCCTCATCCAAAATCTGTTCTCCTTCATACCTTAGAAATGATGCCTCGTATAGACTCAAAATTCCCTTCACATCACTGCTAAGACTTGCCTTGAAATTACCATTGTAGTCCTTAAACCTCTCAAATATATCTGCATGATTAAAGCATGAAATTGAAGTCAATTTTACTCCTACCTTACGGGTAGAAATTAAAGCACACAAGTGACAGGGTACATGGGTAAGACACCAAACACGTGAAAATTGTACAAGTCAAGAGACATGGTAGGTAGGTTACAATATAGTATGTATGAAATTAACATAAAATAAAAATATATTCCAATATTATAAATGTAAATTCTCTTCCTTGAAACAGAATGTTTTTACGAGTAAGTTATTAAAAAAATGCTTTTAGAATATATTCTCATTGTAATTGAGTCACACGTCTTACCTTAGTTATATACATTAAAAAAATTATTCTTTTCAAATATATTTGTTAATTTTAATTTTTAAATATAATTTGATTTAACAACTATGTTAAAAAAAATTCTTTCTCAAATAAAACAGGTATTATTTTAATTTGATTTAATACTTATCTCAAATATATTTATTAATTTTAAATTTCAAATATGTAATGAAATGACAATAAATAAAATCTTTACATTATTACTCCTATTATATTTTAATTAAATTTATAAGTATATTTATATTAGCTAGTAGTAAGGAATTGATAATATATAGTTACTACACTTTTTATCATTTATTTATTTTGCATTAAATATTTGAAGGAAGTATATATCTTCTACCTTATTTTATTTTAGCTTCTTTTTCTTCTTTGTTATCTTATTTTTACTTTTTCCTCCTCTCAGTTCTTCTTTTTTGTCTTATTTTCTATCTATTATTAAATTCATCTACCACCAAATCTAATTAAAGGTGTTATTAATGTTGACTTGAAGGAAATATTTTATCATTCATAATATTTTTATTCGATTAGAACATGATTATCTTCAATAAAGGATATTTGTTATTTAAATCAAAAAATATATATATATACAGTATCTCGTATATATCTTTTAATAAAATTTAATTATTTACTTATTTATTAACCACGATTTTAGTGCATGTGGCTATTTTAAAATGTCGGTGCTTGGGTGACACGCGACTGCGACTCGTCAACGCAATATACTAGATGGTCCCCAACTCTCCACATTGTGGTGGACACTGGATATTTCATAAGGAAAATGTTTGCAACGTTAATGGTGTACCATTTATGTATTAATTACCTTTTTTTTTTTTGTATTGTTGTTCTGTTCTGGGTTTCACTTTTGGGACTGTACTGCAGCTTTATAATTACCAATTACTGTATCTTTGCCCTGGTTTCTTGTGCTTTGTTTGGTATTCAATTAATAATATAATACATAGTATTTTGTTTATAAAATTAAAAAAATATTTTTAATGTTGGTAATCGTAAATATATACCTGCTGTGACATCATAGCCATATTCTCTGAGGAGCCTGAAGCTTAAAGCCGTTTCATGCAGGCTTCTGTGATGATGAGTGATTGTACTAATAAACGTTTCAGAAGAGTGGCACCTATGAAGGGCTTCTCCTATCTCCATGTCAAAATGGTAGCCAATTCCCAAGCGTTTCACATCGTCAATGAGTTCAAGTTTGATCCATATATCTGTGTTTTCATCCTTTATCATTCTCCTCACTTCCTCTAGCCGCTTCTTGGCCTTGTCCTCGTATATTATATCCTATAAATATATATTGTACACAAATTAATCGCAAGTTGTATGTGTTAGTAATTAAGAAAACAATCAATTAATTAAAAATATCTAATTGAGTTCAACAGAGGTTGAATCTAACGGAAAAGTCTAGTCTCTCACAACTTGATAAATCAAGGTTTTAATCTTCCTTGGATGAGGTGCATGCATGCACGACCAGGTCTCAAAGAAGATTATCTCCGAAGAAGAGTACATGTGAAATCAAAAAATAAATCTTATTGAGACGCTGTATTAATATAAGATTGTTTTAATTACCGCATAGTCACACTTCAAAGACTGCAGAAAATCGTAATTCCAGAGGTTTGGCTGGTAATTGGCTGATTTTCTTTCAGAAACATTAACGTTTGTGGGGGTAGTTGTTGCGTTGCATCGGATAGGGCAAATAATTCTATGCAGGAGAAGCTTATTAGGCCCTTCTGGTTTCTGAGGTTTGCCAAAGCTAAAGTTTGAAATGAAAGAGGAATTAAGCAACGTGGAATTGGCAAGGTTCATTTTTGTCGATCCTAGGTTGGCTTATGCTTGCAACTGAGAATGTCTGACAGTGGTACTGTGTGCTACTTGCATTTGATGTTCGGGGTGATCATGTTTATATAGCTACACCGTGCAGGGTCTATAGCTATGAAATATCTGTGTTCACGTTTTATATGTGGCCTTCTTGTAAATAAAAACTAAATAATCTAATCATGCTTATACACAATCAACATAAACAATTAAATTAAGTGCGAAAAAATTAAGATCATAAATACCTCCTGCCATTGCTATTCTTATTTGCTCTGAAGATGATTTGCAGCTGTCCGTAAGTCAAGTAATCTGTAAATAATTTGAGTCTCCAAAGTAATCTGACTTTTGGCTTAATGATCTTCTATGCTTTCACTATCACTCACTGATGATGTATTGAGAATTTCAGATAACAAGCACAGGGACCTTGGCCATAGTGCACATCTCCTTTTATAATCTCTTCCCATCAAAGAGATTATTTTTTATATGCATAAAACGTGGGCTTAGTTGCTAAAAAGACAAGAGATAAAATTAACTGATAAGATTAACAACAACTTAATCCTAAAAGATAAGGTGAGTGGACCACCTTATGTGGTTTTGATTTAGTCAATCAAAATAAACCAACATTCTCTCACTTGGTCCACATATCTTATCATACACTTTAGTGAGAAATAAAATACATGAATCATGGCGATAGTTCCTCTAATATATACGCGAGTAGTACCTTTCATGTATTACATTGCATTATATTTCTCAAGCCCATACAACTTAATGAATAAACCCAATGTTTATTCTAGGTTCAAACTTAATTGATGTTTTTCAGAATAAATAACTGTAGATGCACATAAACTGAATGAAAAACATCACAATGGAGTTTCTTAATATCATGCTTACAATGAAAATCACATAGGGGAATCAAGTCTCATCTTTTCCACATGATCCTTAAATTTAAATGGTGGCATGTCCTTAATTAAAGGATCGACAGTCATTAATTCAGTGCTAATGTGTTCAATAACCACTGTATTATCTTTATAACATTCTCTTATGGCTAGATACTTAATGTTAAAGTCCTTGCTTCGACTACAACTTTTGTTATTCTTAGCCATAAAAAAACAGCAGCTGAATTATCATAGTATATCTTCAATAGCTTAGAACTGAAATCCATAACTCTAAGCCCAAAAATGAAACTCCTTATCCATACACCATGTAAGGTAGCCTCAAAACAAGAAACGAACTCAACCTCTATAATGGAAGTAGCAGTCAATTAAGATTTGCCTGATACTTCTCCAAGACACAGCTCCACTAGCTAGCATATCCCAAATTCGATTTTCTCGAATCAACATAGTTAGTGTAGTCTGAATCTGAGTAGTCAATCACTTCCAAATTTTCAGTCCGTCTGTGCATAAGCATATAATCCTTAGTTTTCTAAAGGTATCTTATCACTTTCTTTGCAACATTCCAGTGGTCTAAACTTGGTTTACTTTGATATCTCCTTAACACTCCAACCGCAAAAGCAATATCAGGTCTTATGTAGACCTAAGCATACATAAGACTTCCAACAGCTGGAGTAGGAATGTTCTTCATTTGTTCCCACACAAGATCATTTTTCGGGCATTGGCTAAAATTAAACCTGTCACCTTCATAATGGGAGCTACACTTATTGAACAATTACTCGTTCTAAATCTTTCCAAAACTTTGTTAACATAGGTTTCTTGAGACAAACAATGAACACTTTTTACTCTGTCTCTTGATGTCAATAACATAAGAGACATCACTCATATCCTTTATATCAAAGTTCTTAGAGAGAAATTGTTTCACCTTATATAGCAAAACTCTTATCATTGGTTGCAAGTAAAATATCATCTACATATAAAATAAGAAAACAAATTTTGCTCCCACTGACCTTCTGTATATACAATGATCCATAACCTTTTCTACGAGACCAAATGAAGAAATAATGTCATAAAATTTTTAAGTATCATTGATGGGGGGCTTGTTTCATATATAGATTTCTTAAGTTTGCATACCAATTGTTCACCCTTAGTAGAGGAGAATCCTTAAGGTTGTTTCATATAAACCTCTTCCTCTAGGTCTCTATTGAAAAGTTGTTTTCACACCCATTTGTTGCAACTCTAAGTCAAAATGTGCAACCAGTGCCAAAATGATGCGAAGAGAATCTTTCTTAGATACAAGAGAGAATGTCTCCTTGTAGTTGATTCCTTCCTTTTGATTAAATCTTTTGGCTACGAGTCTTGCTTTATATCTCTCAATGTTGCCTAAATGAGTCTTTCTTAGAATGACTCATTTACATCCAATGGCTTTCACACCATCAAGCAACTGAACAAGATCTTAGACTCCA
>PYAF01003354.1:1376816-1411647 GCA_007407185.1 Glycine tomentella | reverse complement strand
GACTCGCGTGGATCTTCAAGTGACTCGCGTGACATGGCAGAGCCATCTGCCCCATATTACCCATATGGCGCGGGTCGCGCCGCACCCCAAGTGGGTCGCGCCATATGCCAGAACAATCCATAAACTTGCATTTTTAAGCATCTTTCAGAGGATTCTAAAGCATGATCATATTCCTTAACCCAAAAACTTAGATTCATGCCTTAAACTGAGCTTAAACATATGCTTACGAATTCAAGCTATTACATTTGGCGCCACCGACGCCGCACCCTTAGCAGGGTTTTCTGACCTGAATCCCCGCGCTATCGCACGGGGTTAAGCGCCGAAAATAAAAGTCCTTACACATTACATAGAGTTTAGGTTGTTGGTATAATGTTTAGGTGAAAAAAGATTAAATAAAGCAAAAAAAAAATTATAAGAATTGAATTTATAAATTTTTATTTATAAATAAGATAATAAATTATTAACACTTATTTTGTTTGATTTATATATTAATATTATTTTCTATCTATCATTAAACAAGAGTTATTATTTTAAAGAATTATAAAAAATTATAAATTAAAAAATGTTTAATATATAAATATTTTTAATTTTATTTTATATCTTTTATTTTAAATAGTTTACATATTTTTATTCTTATTTTATTAATTTATAATTAAATTTCATAAATTAATATGGAAATTGTTTACATAAATTTCATTTAAATTAATTTTAATATACGTATTCGTTTTAGTCTAGTTATTTTTGTAAAATTAAACATATTTATATATTAATTATTTTTTAATTTATAAAATTTGATCATTTTAAAAAAGTAATAATTCTTGACTAATGTTACATAAAAAATAATGTTGATATAATTAACTAAACAAAACAAGTATTTTATTATTTTATCTATGAATAATTTTACATAAATAATTAGATTAAAAATAATATGATCAAAATATTAAGATATTTTTATTTTCACTCATATTAAATATTTTGATTTAAAAATAATATGATCAAAATTACAAATTTAAAATTATAAAAGAATCAAAATTATAATTTAACTTTAATAATTTAATTAGTCGATTAACAAATAATACTGTTATTGGTATATATGCTTGGATATGTCAATGTTCAACGTTGTGTGGAACTTGCATTTGATGTTCGGGAATGGGGAGATCACATTTTATATATACCTGCATGCAGCTCTATAGCTATAAATTAATTTGTTCGCATTTTATACGTGTTGCCAAATTTAATCACCGACCCATTTGGTTCTCTAGTGACATGACGTGGATAAATCCTTGGGTCATAAAATTATTTTCTCTCTAAAAAACCCATTCTTTAAAGCTACTTAATATCCAACTGCCATGGAATGTGGGCTTACCTTCAAAAACAAAGGTTGGTCTATTTCTCCCACTTCATTTTCTCCTCCTTTCTGTTTCTCTTGTAAAAAATAAAAACCGTGTATGCTTAGCCTTGTAATAAAAAAAAAAATCGTGGTTAGAGAAAAATACTTCATCAAAATTGTAGATTATTTTCAACATAGATTAATAATCGACAAAACTGATAAATATTTTATAAAAAAATATACACAAGGGATGCATTTCATCAGACAAACAAACCAAAGAGAACATACATGAACTAATCACAAACGTCATATTTAATAAAAATAGTTGAGCTCCACATAATACGTACCAATCATCCCTGTGGCCTGTGGGATGCGGGTTTCAGGTAAAATTCATTTGACAATAATGTTTTAGAATTTCATCATTGCATGGATGCATTTGAGATCCAATTAAGTGGATTCAAACCATTACGTTTGGCTTAAAGGTTTGTACGAAAAGAAATTACACTTACTTTGTAACACATAAAATCATCTATCTTTTTAAAATGGTGGTGTAAGGTTAATCTAATTTATAAATCATAATCATGAACATCCATTCAAGAGTAAATGTATATGCATTTAAAAACAGAGTAAATGTATATGCATTAAATTATTCTTTTCATTTATCATGCATTTTAGTACGTGGAGAGTACTTATAAGATTTCTTTGATGCTGAAGATTCAAGAAAAAAAGACAAGGGATCAAGTAACAACAGCCAAAAATCTTAATTGACCATTTGCTTCTCAATTGCCATTTATATGTGTTCGTGACTGATGATATAGATTGCTTTCGGTTCTAGTATTTGTTTGCACATGAGGTGTGGACAAGGCAGATTGTGGTTATTTGGAATCAAATTCGCCGTGTCTAGAACGCTTCTTATACTCTTTTCACCTCATATTTGTCTTTAAAATTTGTGTATTAAAAGAGTTAAAATGATTAACATATTTTTCTTCTCAATCTACGTTTTTCATTATACTTTATTCTTTTTTAAGATATGTAATTTCATTATTTTTTTTTAAATGATCAAATTAAGAAAGTTGAGTCTTCTTTATTTATATATATGTCACGAGGTGTATGCTTTTAATGTTCATGATAGTAAGGTGATCTCTTATAAAATATTACATATGACTTCTACTTTGGGGTTCAGCCTTCATATTATAATTAAATTCAAGACTTACTGTATGTTTGTGTTTCCTTTTATCTCTGTCAAATAATGTAATGCATTTGGACAAATGACTATGTCCCTTTTAATGTTATATCATTTCATATTTCATGGTTCACCTGCGTCGAATTCTAATTTTGTGTTAACACATCTCCTTGTTTGTAATGATTTCCGTTTAAGAAAAAGAAAAAATATGCAAAGTATTTTATTAGTGATAAACTTAAGATTTTTCACAAATCATTTTATCAGCACGAGTTTTAAGTTGGTTTGATTAATGTAACATCACCAGATGTCACAATAACAAAGTATAATCGTGTTAGATAATTCTATAGTCATCGATCTATGATGATTAGACCATGCCTTAGTCCACCTAGACTTTAAGTACTTATAAAACAAAATAATCTATGCGCAACAACTTAAGTTTTAGAAGAAGAATCATTCATTCAAAAAAACATCATTTTTGGAATGAAAAGAATTTTTAATCTATTTCATTTTCTTACAAACTTCACAAACAATATCCATTTTGAGCAGTTCTTTGCAAGACCGTGTTTGAAAAGTTTTTTATGTCAAGAATATTTTCATCGTCTTTTTGTAAACAAGCATGCTCTAAATTGATTATTTAGTTCATCCGTATCAATATTGTAAAGATGGTAATGTGTTTTAGTAGTGAAAAAAGCTTTGTGTCAAAAATTACGTTTACTATCACAAATTTTTTTCACAGTGGAACCACTAAAAAAAATTGAGTTGTGACCTTAATTTCTTAATTTCAAAATTGAATTGGAGTGACCGATTCAACAAGTTGAATTAATTAAGAATGGATGATCTGATAAATCCAAATCTCATATTGGATTAGTTATATCACTAACTCGGATTGATTCAATTTGATCTAGTTATTTCTATAGTAGAATCAATAAATTGATTTTACGATTATTTTTAATTGTACAGTCTCATATTTACATAATTTTTTAATCCCTTTCTGATACCATTTTATAAATTATAATACTCCTAATCTTACAAGTTGATTTATAAAGATAATCATTAATCTTGAAAATAGTTAAACATTGCAAGTAATACCAAAACTAGCCGTGGATGTCTCAAAATGGACTATATAAGGAGAATTCTAATTAACAATAAATTTGAGTGAAGTATTATAAAGTATAAATGTTGAAATGATGACTACATTGACTTTTAGAGATGTTACAAGTGGTATAAGAGATAATTCTCAATGTCTCAAAATGAATACAAGTAAAGAATTCTGACCAGAAGTATCATAAAATATAAACTTCCAAGACATTAATTTTTAAGAGTGTTACATTTAACATGAACTAGGACCTCAACTTTATTAGCTTTAGGTGCGTAAAATGTTATTTTCAACTTTATTAGAATATTGTTTTCCTTTTAGTTGCTAGTGTTCTCACATTTTATCTCCACAATCTTTAGAAATATATTCGTTTTCTTTTTTAATTATGATATCTCATTAAAAAGAATATTATAGTCGCTCAAAAAAATATTGTAATCGGAGAAAATGTGACTTGACAAAAATCCAACTAAAAAAAAGGCTAGTCGAATTTTTTTATAGCTTCATAAGGAATTATCATTTCTCTATCACCTATTTTATAACTTCATAAGGAATTATCATATCCCTATGAGTTTCCTCCCTTAATTGATTTCTAAATTATTTAGAAACTACTCCATTAGTTCTTTTTTCCTTTTTAAAAATCCGTTTACATTTGGAAAATAAATTTATTTTAATTTATTTGCTTATTCAAAAGTGTAATATAACATTAGTTAATATTTTAGTTATATACATATTTTATACGTAATCCTTAATTATGTAATATATTTATTATAAATAAGAAAAATAATAATAGAAATCATACAATGAAATAAAATTAATTTTAACCTAAATGATTTTATTTAATATAAATTCAAGTTTATATGATATTCTTTTATGTGAACAACTAAATAAAAACTAACATGTACAGATGTTAAAATTTTCACAGTAGATTTACGAATTTATGCATGTTGGACACGTTTACACGTCCATACAAATAAGGTTTAAAATAAGAAGTAAAAAAAATGATAGCATTCACTTCAAGGTCTGGTAATCTTCTGCACAAGAAACCAAATGAAATTATGCAATGCTGGCGTGATGAGAAGGTTGAGAGAGAGAGATAAGGCCGTACAGTACAACACAGCAGTGAATGCTGAAAAAAGTGAAGCCTATTCCCACAAGTAAAAAACTGAGCCTTTCACGCTCATGTCACAGAAGATTGCAAAATGTGGTGGCATTCATTGCGTACTTGTTTCGTATCATTACATCACGGTAATTAATAATTTCACCCCCCACCCACACACACACACTTTCACAAACTAGCTAACACTCAAATGCTACAAGAAAAAACATCAATGCCAGATTGGATAGATGGTGAAAACACCTAGTTGGATAATCACTAATCTCAATTCTTTTTTTTTTTTTTAAAAAAAAACTGCGCTAAAAGATTTGTAAATGAGTAAACAGTTTTTATTTGTCTCTGGAATGGAAATTAGGTGCTATTACATTATTTTTTAAATTTAAAAAATGTTAATTATTTATTAATATCATTTTCGTTTTTAAATATATGTTAATATTATCATTAAGTTATACTTTTTTTAAAAAATTTTAAACTAATTAGAATATTGTTGATTAACTCTTTCAAGGATTTTGTTTTATTAACTTTCTTCACTTCGTTAATTAATGTGAATGCATCTAACAAGTTTATGGATTAAAATATTGTTCATTCATTTATAAATGTCTGTCATTATTTTTTTGGGTACATCTGTCATTATCAAGCACTAAATTGTATGAGAAATAAATAATTTGCAATTGGATTGGTTTCAAGACGATGAATTACTATTCTCAAATTTCGACAAATTTGAAATCATGTAAAAAGTAATGCATGGATCTTGCTAACTACTCCATTGATTAAAGTAAAAATCATGTATTAGTAGTATTTTAGACCACATTGATCAAAGAATTAAAAATCTTTATTATAGAAAATAATGAAAAATGACTTTATATATTTTAACATTTGTAAAAAAAAATTGGTGAGAAATGGAAGTGCGGAACGGTGACTGTGAGTAGATAAATATCTTATGGCATTGTACCAAAAAAAGTAAATATCTTAGGGCAGTTTGCAGAGTTTTACAACTGGACTGAAACTTTTGCAAGTTTTTTACATTAATAAAGTTAACGTTATTATACTTTCTGGATTTGCACAACTCCGTACTATTATTGTACAATACGGCCATAGCAGAAGCACATAGTCGCATACTTATCTAATGTGGTGTATTAATATTTTTCTTTTTTGAAGGAGTGGTGTACTATTATAAATGCTTTTTATTAGAATTAAACGTATTTTTAATTTATCAAAATAAAACAATGTTTGTTTTTAATATGTCAAGAATATCAATTTGTAGTTGGTCTAATAGCATGTTTAAAAACATGTTAAAAATAAAGACATCATATTTGAGATGCAAAAACTTATAACTATTTAGATTTTGAAAATCACATTCAAAACTTATAAATCACGTCAGAATTGTGTAAAACGGGATTTAATCAAAGTTTCAAATTCAAATCTAAGTAAATAGAAAGGAAAGAAATACGATTGAGAGAAGAAATTATTAACCAAGTTTTGCAATAAACATTATTCATGGACAAAGCTGTTAGATTTTTTAAATTAATTCTACGGTAATCCAAAATATAATCTGCTAAAAATAAAATGATTCATATATAAAAAAATACAGTGTTCAAACTTGAATATGGAATTCACGTGGAACCATATCTGCCAATACCATAGTGGAACCCGAAAGGAAAAATAAACTCAGAATTAACAAAACGAAAAAATGTGAAGTTGCATTTTTATATTAGTAAAAGGGGATGAACTGTTGAACAATGAAGATGGGTTGGAGTAAGGGGGACAGTATTTTTGGATTAAAAAATTAAGGCAAAGTATGGTTTTTCTGAAATATTCAGTCTGCAAATCGCCCTTGACCATCCTCGATATGTTACCTTTTTTAAAGATTCTTATTCTTTTATTCTTCTATATTTTCTTTGTTCAATATTGTACTTCTAATTATTTTTAATTAATTTATATTTATTATCTTATTTATTTTTTAAATTATATTTTATTTTTAAGTAAAATGAGAGAAAGTATTGATAAAATAAAAAGATAATTTAATCAAACACAACGATTAATTTTTCAATATTGGAAACATTTATTGACTTTTATTCTGTTGCAAAAAAATTTAATGACAATTATTTTAAATATGTATTCATAAAGATTTATACATTATTTTTTATATTGATTATTTTTCTAAACAGATTATAATTAATTTGTTATTTTTACTTATTTGTGTTCTTATTATTTATACGATTTAAAATATATAGAGAGAGAAATAAGTTCATGTTTGTTTATCATTAAGGTTTTTCGAGAAAAAATAATTATATTAGAAACTATATATGGTTTAATCGGACCAATCTGTTTCGTTTCACTGTTTCACGTGTTTAGGTGACACATATATCAATGCAAAATAAAATTAAGAGGGAGTGAATGGAGTGCAACTCATCCCAGACAATATCAAGACTAATTTATAAAGAAAAAACATTTTTAAATAAAGAAAGCGATTAAGTTAATATTTAATTGTTAATTACTTTTTTTAAAATAATCTGAATCTAATGCGCACGAATATTTTATTCATTGCAGATTTTGCAGTACTTGTGAAGTGCATAGGTAATCCTCTTGCACGTGCAATTGGGACAGAATTGATGTAGGAATATTATTATCGTTATTCGAGTTTATGACATTATCATCATGTAGCATTTTTATAGGTTGAATTGTAATTTTGTGGTATGATTTTTTTTAATTATAGTATTTGATTTTTTTAATTTTATAAATATGTGATTTTAATGTTTTTCATAGATTATTAACTAATATTAGACATATTAAATTAATTATAAATTAAATAAAAATTATTAATTATTAATTTTTTTTAATAAAAGACTATTAACTCTAACATAATATTAGTGTTGGTGGAGTTGGATGTCACAATAAAAATAAAAGAGGTGTTTGTGGAGTAAAGGAACATGATTGTAAAAAATTATGATTAATATTTTTTTTAATAATTGATGATTTATAAATAATTTAATAATTTAATTAATCAAAATTATTTGTTAATAATTTATTAAAATGATCAAAATCATCAATTTATAAAATTAAGAAAATATTAGAATTAAAATTCAAAACAACCAAAATTATAAATTTGAGAAATTAAAAAGATTAAAATTATAACTTAATCTTTTTTATTGCATATCACCATATAGTACGAATTACTTAAACGTTAAATTAGTTTTATTCATTAAATTATTTTTTAAATTTAATATAATTTTCTAATTTTTAAAATTAATTTTTTAATTCTGTCTAAATTAAATTCACGATGCTAACTATTTAAAATCATTTAGTGTTCATTTAAAAAATCATTTAATGATTATCATAAATAATTACAAAGTGTTATTTTTTAATATGTTGACATAATTTAAATAATAAGATCAAATTAAAAAAATTAAACCATCAAATTGAATTTTAAAAAAATAAAAGAAAAACTAATTTAACATTTTTATTAATCATAATATTAATATAAAATAATCTTAACCATAATTATGACTACTTTTCATTAAAAATCATAAATACACAAGATGAAGATTTTCATTCCAATCCATTTTATTTCATAGGGAAGTATCAACCATGATTCCATCAATGAAAAAACTAACATTATTACAACGTATAATAAATTATAAAAAGGAACCCGTTGAGTAAGTGCGTTCGTATAGTCCAGCTGGAAACGCCGTCCGCAATAGCAAGATCGAGACACAAACAAAAGCTGATCGTGAGCAGAACCGCTAGCCATATACTACTACTACTTTTTAACCACTACGTTGTTTATAGTAGTACTACTCTATTATTGTTAAATAAATTTCGTATAATCTAAATAAAAAGAATAAAATAAATAACATATGTACTAAAACTGTAAAATCTCTTTATATTATTATTATTCAATTACTATAGTTTTATTGATTCTTATAATCATTATCTAAAATTTATATTGTTTTTTCTAATTAATCAGTTTATTAAAATCTTCGTAACAATACATGCTTCCTTAACTCGCAAATAAAGTTATATAATAATATGATAAAATGTACGATAAAACTATATTACGGACATATTTTCTGAATAAAATGATTTTATAATTTGTCTAGTAAATGTTAAAAAAATAAAAGAAATAAGAGGAAGAGAAATTAGTAAAATGAAATTTTTTTTTTATTTAATATGAGAGAAACATTTGAGAAAGTATCACTTCTTATTCTATTATTTTTAATTTAATAACTATGCAATCAATTATAAAAAGAAATTCGTTTTCTTTTTCTTCACTTTTTCATATTTTTTAACTATTTTTATTTTTCTAAATTATTTATTTATATTTTCCGTTTTTATTTTATTTTATTTCTCATATGGGGATATGACACAGATCATTAACGTGAGTCATAAGTGAGTGTCCAGTACATTTATACTTTCACAAATAAAAAACATTTAAACCATCTTTACAAATGTAGCTAAGGGGCTCGAAAGGAAGCCAAGAAAGTAAATTGATTATCTTTTAAGTGAAGGCTACTAGGTCTTGAACAAATATTTTGATTTTAAGAGTTGGATTTTTATTATACCTTCTAATAAAAAGGTAAAAAAAATTTAACATAAAGAATAAATTAAATAAATTTTTCAATATTTACATATTGTTAAAAAAAAATATCTCTCTTTCTTTTTTCATAAAAAGATGGTCAAAAAATCTTCTATCTCATATGATAATATAAAATTCATTAAAAAATAATTTAAAATCTCAATTTCAAATCTAACATTAACATTAAAGATACTTATTATCAAAAATACTTTTATACAATTTAAATATGTAGAAACGCATTCCAATACCGTACATTGCGATTATAAATATTTTAATATCTTAAGAAAGTTATCCTAGTTGGAACAAGGACTATGCCCGAAGATTGTAAGACATGCATAGCGAGTGTTGTCTACTACCTATGCGCGCGACGATGGCATGAAATATGAATAGTTTGAGGGAGAAGCTTGCAATGCAATGCATGGCAGAGCTTTTCAAACTTGTACTACCAATGACAGCTGGATTGCCACGCTCACCTTCTTTATCCATCCACCACATCATTTTATTGCACCATACATTGTGTACGATCGTCTCTACTCTCTAGTACATTTATGATAATTAAATACATTTCCATTTCAGACCTTCATCAGTCCTTTCGTTAATTAAAAACTTTTACATTATTAACTCTCATTTGTTATCAACAATATCATCCTAAAATTTGTGTTAAACTAATGTTTTTGTTATACTAGACTATATAAGTCAGTATTTTTTTTATGGAAGATAATTTTATTTTATTCTTATACTAATACATAGTCAAATTTTACTTTTTAAAATATTATCAACAAATCATAACTCTTATGTTTTCTTATTTTACTTTTTAGCTGATAAATTTTTATTTAAACACATTATAACATTTTTTTACTACAAACCAAACATTCACTAAGAAACTCAAACATAATTGCCATCAACCAAAGATTAATCATTAAGTTCACATTGATTAGTGGCTAAAATACATGTAATATTGTTTAGGTAAATTATGAAGTAAAATAAACAATTTGTTGAATTTGATTAGTAAAGGAATATCTGAACATAGTGGTCCCTTCCTTCTCCTAATCGTAAAGTTGTTCTGACACACTATAGTGGGTGCCCAGTGTGGAGGTCTCGAGTGAACAGCTTTGGCCAGCTGTTACTGGGCACAGTAACGGCAGCATTTGCCACGCACCACATCATCCTTCTTTCTTGGTATTTGAAATCCACCCTGGCAGCTGATGTGGCACACTCCTCGATGATGTGTACGTTCTCATCAACTTATCTCGCAAGCCACTTTTCAAACACATTTTCCTTTCCCCTATAAAAACCTCTTCCCTCACCACAGAGTTCTCCACTACTACTCAGCATTTTTCAGAGTAGAACCTTCACTCTGCTCTCTCCCATATTCCTGTGTTTCCTTTCAAAAATTTAAAATAATCATGTCTAGGTCTTTTGGATTCTTCTTTGTGGGTCTTACGTTGTTGTTGGTCGGTGTGGCTAATGCTGTGGCTAACTCTTCCAACAAATTTGATCAACTCTTCCAACCAAGTTGGGCTTTTGACCACTTCATTCATGAAGGGGATCTTCTCAAACTCAAACTTGACAATTTGTCCGGTAAATCACCTTTTTTTTGTTGTTGTTGTCTTTTTTCCACCCTCAAAACCTTATCACAAGCCTTTTATTAGTTATGATCATTGACCCCCTCCATTGAGAAATTTAATAATGACATTATGGTGTTATTACCTTATTGTGAAATTGCTTATTTTTTGTTACTAACTGATATTAACTTGTGGACATTTTCAGGGGCTGGTTTTACTTCCAAGAGCAAGTATATGTTTGGGAAAGTTACCATCCAGCTTAAGCTCGTGGAAGGTGACTCTGCTGGAACAGTCACCGCTTTTTATGTAAGTGAACAAATTTCATTGTTAATTCAATTAGTTATTTTATTAATTTTCTTAATCTTTAATTAATGTTTGTCATTATAACAAAATCAATTAAATATAATACTAACTTGGCATGTCTATGTGGCGTTAACCATTCATTCATTACTCCATCTATGGAGATGCTCTACCATTGGGACCCCATTGAATGCAAACAATTTAAATCGATAGAAACAACATTTCCCTAAATGCAAAATGTTCTTTTCCTTTTTTTATTTATTTATTTTGGAATCAATAAAAAGTCTGATAACACAGTCATTAGTGGCAGCTACCTACTACTATCGGTTTACCCTCGTGATTTACTTTAGATCCAATTAATATTCGCATTTATAACTTTTGTCCCCAACTTTCCAATCTACGAACCAATGCTTGGTTAAATTCTGTTGTTGGAACTTTATTTTCGCCATGATCATCCTGTTATTCTGTGGCAAATGTATTTGACTTTTCGCTTTTTTTTTTTTTGTGATTCAATTATTGCGGAATCTAAATGAATCTGACACGGTGATTAATTGATGTGATGTAGATGTCATCGGACGGTCCAAGCCACAACGAGTTTGATTTTGAGTTTCTAGGCAACATCACTGGGGAACCTTACTCGGTGCAAACCAACGTGTATGTGAACGGTGTGGGCAACAGGGAGCAAAGGCTCAACCTTTGGTTCGATCCCACCAAGGATTTTCACTCATACTCTATCTTCTGGAATCAACGTCAAGTTGTGTAAGCAACCATTACCCGTCTTAATTATGCATGTTAAAGTTTAAGTATTTAATCTGATTATGTAACTTTAGAGTTATCGCATGTTTGAGGAGATGGTCAAAATCGATTATGAAATCAAAGTGAATATAAAACAACATATAGTTTTTTTTTAAAAAATCATGGTGATATTATTATTTTAAAGTAATTATCATGATTTTAAAGGACAATCAAAAATATTATTACTATTTTTTAAATTAAAAAGTGATGAAGTTCAATAACAAAATTTAATAGAGGGAATAATAGTTCACAATGGGTCTGAATAAAGCTGTAAAATTGCCTGCTTTTTCCCCTTATGGTGGTTGAGAGCTATCATAGACTTGGTTTTACTGGGTCTCCATTGGGGATCACACAAAAACAAAAAACCCTGGTTTTACTGGGTCTCCATTGGGGATCACACAAAAACAAAAAACCCATGGAAAAGGAAATGGAATCTTGGACAATTATGGGTCTTTAGCAGAATATGTAGGTACATTGGTTTGTGCTATCATGCGCATCATTTAATTTTGCATGTAGTACATATGCAAGTTGCAAGACTTTTTTTAATAATTGTACTATAAAAAAATATAAATTGAATCAAATTCACACAATTGAGATTTGGTACAATTTAAAATGTTTGTACATACTGTTAATTAGCAACTGATATTCTAAAGGATGAGAGAAATTGCATGCACTCACTCAAACATTAGAGTTTTAACGAGATTCGACAATTATGATAAGTATACCTATGTTCTTTAGAGAATATTTTAGAGGTTTAAAATTAAAAAAATAGAATTGTTTCCAACACATTCTTAGATTATAGTGTTGTATGTTTTTTTGTTTATGTGATCAGATTTTTGGTGGATGAAACGCCAATAAGGGTGCACACAAACATGGAGCACAAGGGAATTCCATTTCCTAAGGACCAACCCATGGGTGTGTATAGTTCAATATGGAATGCTGATGATTGGGCTACGCAGGGTGGTCGTGTAAAAACAGATTGGAGCCACGCACCCTTCATTGCCACATACAAGAACTTCGAGATCAATGCTTGTGAGTGTCCCGTGTCAGTGGCTGCAATGGATAATGCTAAGAAGTGCACCAGCAGTGAGGGAAAGAAGTATTGGTGGGATGAGCCTAATTTGGCTGAACTCAACTTGCACCAGAACCACCAGCTTATGTGGGTTAGGGCAAGACACATTTTCTATGATTATTGCACTGACACTGCTAGGTTCCCGGTCACGCCTGCTGAGTGTGTCCATCACCGTCACAACTGAGCAAAAAATAATTAATTAAAATTAGTCTTTCATATTTTGTTCTAATTTTAAGGGAAGTTATGAAGATAGGATTGGGGCATAAGAAAAAAAATGGTGGGTGGAGAACAAAGTTGTGGAACATGTCCTTCATGTTTCTGCTTGTAATATATTGCCACAGCATAACTAATGTGAATTATTGGTTTTTCTTCTTGTATATTCAAATTTATCTTATTTTTTAAGTTTCAAATCTTGGATGCAATAGAATATCAATTGGTGTGACAAGTCTATTGGAAAAATCTTCAGATAGGTCGCTAAAATATATTGCCACAGCATAATGGATAATTTATCTTAAGTAGTATCAAATGAAATCCTTGACACAATTGAATATTAAGTGGGATTACAAGTCTAATGGATGAATTTTGATAGTCCCTAAAATATATTGCATAATGTGAATTAATAGTTTATCTTGTACAATCTAATTTATCTTAATTATATAAAGTTCGGGGCGAGGGGGACAAGTCTAATTGATAAATTAATCTCTAGGCTAGTCCCTAGAATACTTGATGTGAATTTAAATTTAATTTTACTTGTATGGTGTGAGACACGGAATATTGATTTGGATGTATTTTGGGCAATTCCTACTACATTAGATATTTATTGATGGTTGGAGTGCCTTCACGGGTTGATTGTCTTAGGGTTAGGGGGGGACCAAGAGGGGAAAAAATATTTCATAAGGGGGAAGTAGGGAATGGAGAGATAGAGGCAAACAAATAATTTGATACATGAAGCCGAACATGGTGTTCTGGGCCAAAAAAATTTAAGGTTTGAGGACTTAGCTTTGTTGGGTAATGCCCGTATTTTGCAACCTTTTTCTATTTGAGAAAGTTTCTCAATTTTGTGCTACCATTTTTCATAGATGAGAGAAGAGGTACAAAAAAACGATTGTGTGAGTGTGTTTATTTAATGTCTCTAAAGCAAGGAGAAATTTCTAATTTGGTTGCTTAATCGTTTCTATGGATAGACAATGCTTGAAAGAATCAGATTCAATGATCAACCAAAGAGTGGCAAGATTAGATGCATAAAAAAATCGGAAAGCAAGCGGGGATTTGAATATTTAAACAGTGCAATTTAGAAAAAGGGCTTTGCGAATATGGCAATCATTTTCAATACCATCTTTTTTGAGGAATACCTTATGATATTGATAAGGTATGATTGATTGCATTGGTTTTGGAGAAAAAAAGACACAATAATTATGTGCATGGCAATTTCTGTTGTTGAACTTTATAAATTTGGCACAAGATGGTCATGATTTATTTTATTTTAGACTAAACGCAATATTATAATTGCAATGATCAATCCTTTCTTTTCATTGATAGAAATAAAGACAAATGAGTCTTTTGTCGGTAGGTACCTTCAAATTTACCTATATAGCGTAGGGCAACTTGACAACAAACATGTGAAACCTATGTTGTAATTAGGGTAGTTGACCCAATAATTATAACAATTAATTCGATTAACGCCTTGCTAATAAGGCTGGGCCCTTGGCTTGCGTGGACAATTAAAGTTTGTCTTTAAGAGGATAGAGGCTCCAAAGGTGATGATGGGTTCCTCCGTTTGAAAGGGATACTTATGGGCTATCTTCAATGAAGTATGACATAAAAGTTAACGGGTCATTTTTTTCAACTCAAATTATTTAATTGAGGGTCCTATTTAGTTAAATGATATGACAAGTTTTGGGGTAAAAAATCGAGGATTGTGTATTTCATTGGCACTCATTGGTTTTGCACAATGAACACATGAAAAAAGTAATTTCTGGTTATGATGAAGATAGAATATCCAATCGTACCAATATATACAGACTACATGCTTTTATACTAACTGCAATTGTATTACAGCTAAAACATTATATTTAACTGCACAGGGAAAACGTTGTAAATTGGGCCAATTTATTTTAAATGAACTTCAGCATTGCAAGGTAACAATTTATTAGTTTGGTCATGTTACAGTTGCATATTTTAGGAATAGGAAAGGGTAGTTTTGTTTTGTTTTTTTGTTTTTTGAAAGAAGGAAAGGATTGTTTTAATTAGTGGATTAAGTTTGAAAAATAAGATAGATTAATCAACGTTTTTTTTTCTGCAATCAACGTATGTTATAAACTTAGTTTAACAAAATATGAGTTTATTGTAGTGATTTATGTTTATATACTTTTTTTTAAAACAAATTATTAATCGAAAGTATTTTTATATATGTAATCACTAAGAATTAAGAAATATAGAGTTTATAACTTAATTAGTAAGGTAGGTAGTACGGGAACCAGTGATTGTTGGCATTTAATATTCTCCATTAAATTATCCAACTGAGGGTTGATCATTTAAAAACAATCTCAATGTTGCTTTGAATTGAAAATTCGTTCTAGGTTAAGTATAGTTATGCAAATTAACATACTATATAAAAGAAATCAAATAAACACTATGTTAAATTATGTTCGTTTATTTAATTTACAATGGATATTTGCATTGCACCTGTCCCTCATGGCCTTATCAACTTTTCTGTCTTGCCTCGGAAAAAAGGGGTCTTCTAATAAGCCAAGAACCATGGATTTGAGAAAGAACAAAATGTGAGAAAATTGAAGAGGAAACAAATTGTGAATTTGATGTGATTTGGAGACCTCGTGATATAGTACACCGACAACCGACATATTCGATGTCTTGAATTTGGGAAATTAAGTCGAAAAACAATTGAAGCATGCATTGCACCGATGTCCGAAGTGACCATTGGGATGGATAAGGTTGGCTTAACGTTTGATGGGTTAAAATAAAAAGAAAAATGCTAACAAATGTTATAAGATATTAATTAAGGAATCACTATTGTCAATCGGTGATATTAATACATTAGTTAAAAAACTAAACAAAAAATTATTATAGAAATCATAAACACAAAACGTGAAGCTCAATTTTGTGCATCCAAATAATAAAAAATCATTTTAATTCTTTAACCAATATTCTAATATTTATCTTAATTAAAAAATTAAGAATAAAAAGTTTTTTTTATTGAGAAACATAAAATTGTAATTTATGTTTTTTCTTCTTCTATGATTTACACATTAAATTTTTTTATTTTTTTAATTCTTCAATTAATATTTCTAGAACATATAGGGGTTATTAAACTTAAGAACTTATGTCTATAAGATCTATTATTATTTTTACTCAAGAACTTTTCATGGAGGTTGGATTTTAGGAAAATAATTCTCGAGAACTTTATTTTTTAAAATATTATTTTTAATATTATTTGAGAGAAAAGAAATATTTTTTTTTTTTTTGTAAGTAAAATTTAAGAATTCAAATTGAATTTGATCACTGAAAAAAAAATAACAAAAATTCTTACATTTTATATGTATCTTGAAAAGTAATATAAAAATGTATTCTTCCATAAAAATACTCTTAAAACACTAATTATTCACACCCAATAAAAAAAAAAAACAAGAGTTTAATTCAAAGGATGGTGGGAAGAGAGCCAATAGAGACAAGAGTTTCAATTCAAAGGATGGTGGGAAGAGAGCCAATGGAGAGAGCTATCAATTGAAATGGACGTTGGACCCCAACACAATGTATAATCAATTTTGGATGAGTCCATCAAGAACAAATTTTTATTGGGGTTTACTTTTAACTATGTAATTAATAATTAGTTATAGACCATGATCTCATTGTGAAGGCTGCAAATGACAGAAACAACTTAATTGCTCTTCGATTGGCTGAATCCAGAATGATGGCACAATTATTCAAAAACAAGTACTTGGTGTCAGCTGATAGAAGCACAAAATTTTTCTATTCTCTTATTAACAGAGATAGGAATGCCAAGTTCATTCCTGCTATTATGAAAGATGATGGTAGCCTATCTACTTCACAAGTTGAAATTGGTTCTGAGTTTGTCAAATTTTTCTCGTCTCTCCTTGGTTCATCGGCAAACGTTGATTCCCCTTTGTTGGAGGTGTGTTCCAAAGGTCCTCGGATTCGGTCGGAGTGTGCTGATGAGTTGCTTAAGCCGGTTTCTTTTGACGAGGTTTGGTCTACTGTTTCTAGAATGGATAATAACAAATCCCCGGGGCCCGATGGATACAATGCGCTCTTCTTCAAAAAAGCCTGGCCTATTATTGGGAGAGACATCTTTGCTGCCATAAAAGAGTTCTTTCAGAGTGGTAGGCTTCTTAAGCAAATCAACCACGCTTTCATAGCCCTCATTCCCAAAAAGGACAACGCTAACACTGTCAATGATTTCAGACCCATTTCCTGCTGCAATATATTGTACAAAATTATTGCTAAGATTCTAGCTAATAGGTTGGCTCCGGTGTTGTCATCCATTATTAGCCCAGCTCAAGCTGCCTTCGTCAAGTCTAGATCCATGGCTGACAATGTGTTTTTGGTCCAGGAATTGGTCAGAAAGTACTCCAGGAAAAGGAATTCCCCGAGATGTATGCTCAATGTTGACTTGCACAAAGCTTATGATTCAATTTCTTGGGATTTTCTTAATTGGATGATGGCTGCCTTGGGTTTTCCGTCTTCTTTTTGTCGACTGATTATGGAATGTGTCTCTTCAACCTCCTTTAGTATTTCAGTTAATGGCGCCATTTATGGCCATTTTAAGGGCAACAGGGGCTTAAGGCAGGGTGATCCTTTATCTCCTTACCTGTTTGTCATTTGCATGGAATACCTCTCTAGAGATCTTAGTAGCCTGAAAGAGAACATCTTGTTTAACTTCCATCCTGGCTGTGCTTCCTTGAATATTACTCACCTTGCCTTTGCGGATGACATAGTGCTCTTCTCAAGGGGTGATATCCCCTCAGTGTCCACTATTCACAGCAAGCTCAGTAAGTTTTGTAGTATCTCGGGATTAACCATAAATCAGGGTAAATCTGCCATATTTCATTCTGGTGTTGATGACCAATCTCTCTCAGAGATTCTCCTCTTGACTGGGTTCCAGCAAGGTTCCTTTCCTGTCCGGTTCCTTGGAATCCCATTAATGGCCTCTCGACTTAATATTTGTCATTATTCTCCTCTTCTGGACCGTATTGGCAAGTATATCCAAAATTGGCATAGAAAGACACTCTCTTATGCTGGTCGCCTTGAGTTGATTAAGTCTGTTGTTGGAGGTTTGGTGAATTTTTGGATGGGTCTCTTTCCCCTATCGGTTACCGTGATTCATAGAATTGATGCTTTTTGCAGAAATTTCCTTTGGGGTAAGGAGGACGTTGGCAAGAAGAAACCACTGGTTGCTTGGAAGGTGGTTTGCACTCCTAAATCTGAGGGTGGCCTTGGTTTGCATGACTTGAAGAGTTGGAACTCCACCCTTCTTACTAGGAATCTCTGGGACATCTCTAATAATAAAGAGTCCCTATGGGTGAAGTGGGTGCATCATGTGTATCTTAAAGGGTCCCAGATTTGGCATTATGATAGCTCAAAGTCAGAATCAGCTCTCATCAAAAGACTCTTCACTATTCGGGATGTTTTGGTTGAAAGAGAAGGTGGCTCCAACCAAGCCGGTTTGTTACTGTCCTCTTGGATGCAATCAGGTACTTTGGATGTAGCTAAAACTTATGATTATTTCCGGGTTACTAAGCCTAGGCAGTATTGGTCGAAAGTGGTGTGGAACTCCACCATTCCTCCAAGGGAAGCATTTTGCCTTTGGCTTGCGGCTAATAGGAGGTGTCTCACCTTGGACCAGGCCCCCTATCTCGATAAAGGGACTATTTGCAGATTTTGTGATTCTGAAGCTGAGACTAATGAACATCTGTTTTTCAAATGCCGGCCTATCCTTAAGGCTTGGACCGACATCAGGGATTGGGTTGGGTTTCCTAAGAGAAATATTTCCCTTCATGGTACGTTGAATTCGTTGGTGCATGGACGGGCTACTTCAGGTAAGCGTGGTAAAATCAGATGTATAGCGTTAGCTGCTATGGTGTACTGCACGTGGTCTCATAGGAATTGCATGTTGTTCGAAAATCATAGATTTGTTCTCTTGGATTTTATTGATAGGGTTAAATTTAGAATCCTTCGATATGCTCATATCACGCACATGTATTAGCTAATGTGTTATTAGCAAATGTGTTGTTTTTGGTTTGCCGGTCATGTTGAACCGGTGTTTCCTTACTTGCTTTTTTGGCAAGTGTAATGTTTTTTGATTTGATTATTACAGGATCTGTCTTGAATATCCTGTAAGTATATTTGGAATATATATATATTTACAAATTTTCCAAAAAAAAAATAATTAGTTATATGTTGAATGCTGATATACAATTTTTTTCGTGTGGCCATAATGTACCAATCCTGTTATCATTAGGTCCTGTTTTACGAGAGCAAACGTGGACGTATCATAAACAATAGAACTAAAGTACATAATCATATATCTTTTAGTTTTTTGAGTGTTAGTACTTAGCAAAGTGATGTTCAAATTGGAGGTAATGATAAAATGATCAAGGTAAAGTTGGGTTTGATAAGTGTAAAGTTAAAAAAATAAGAATGTATTTATTATTAACTTAAAATCAATTTCTTAAAAAAAACTTAAAATCAATTAAATTATAAGATATTATAATTTTAATTAAAGATAAACATATTTTTATCAATATGTCATTCGTCTAACTAAAATTTAGCTTGAATTGAAAAATCATTGAGATTTTTAGAAAAAAAAGAGTCATTAATAAAATTGTTAATTAAATATTTTATTCCAATATCATATGATGAGGGACGGATCCAAAAAACTATAAAGGGAAGTCAAAATTTGTATAAATTTATCTATTAATTTTACGCATAATATAAAAATTAATTTTTATTTTAAATGATACAAAAAGAATACATGTACATATTAATAACTTGATTTTTTCAGGTATAGAAAAATAATTTATTCTCACAAGCATAATAAATCAAACAAGACTCATAATAAAAAAAGAACAAACTCATAAAATATAATAATAATTAAAAATTATCAAATTATATAATATACTTATAATATAATATTAATAATAGTTAATATATAGATAGATAAATAAGACTTATAATAATATACAAAATATAATTTGTTTATATAATAACAATTAAACGAAAGTCATAAAATATCATTCTTATTTTAGGATATCATTTATCAGATTTATTATTTATTTTATTTTTTAACTGGAAGTAGCTAGTATGTATATTATTAATTAGTATATATATATATATATATATTATATTTCGTTACAAGAGATAAAAAAAACAAAAAGGAAAACTTAAACTGAAATAGAAACTCATCCGCAAGTAGCTAGCATATGCACCAAGTCATGGGGAGCTTCATCAATAACACTCAAAGCTGAATGATTGATTCACCATTTCCCATATTATTATCAGAAATTATTGTTGATGAGTTATTTAACTTTATATTAAATATAGGTGAGAAAAATAAAATATTTGTAAATTAAGTAACTTATTAATAAAATACTCATTAAAATAATTAGTTTAGTTATTTAAGATTGGTGTCACATAAATAAGATTCTTTATATTAGCATCATTGGATATTCTCTTATTCCGTTTGTTAAAAAAGGAGAAGAGGGAAAGAAAACAAAAGGAGAATAGCCGAAATAGTGAAGTTTTTTTTTTTTTATTTAATTTTTTTATTTTATATAAACTTTGGTGTATGACTTCACAATAATGCAAAATATTCTAACTAGGTTAACATCACAAACATTAAAAATCCTAAGACACACCAAGAAAAATACATTATTGATGAAAAAAAGAACAAAACAAGAACAGTTTGAGGAGAACAAAACCAAAACTCCAGCTGGAAGAAACTATAAGAACCTATTCATTTCTTATTCATTTCGCTGCAACAAAAAAGGGGAAGTGCCCCCACCATCAAAAAACAGAAATAGAAGAATCACAAGAGGCAAATAAGTTTGCACAAGAGTTGCTCTATCAGTAAATGTGATCAACTGAAAAGAAATATATTTTGAATTAAATCTAACAATTCAATCACCAATTTTTCAGACACCACGGAACCAAACTAAGGTTATAGAAAGCTATGGTTATACAATTCAACCGAAATAATGGAGGTTAGGCTCGTGGATAATACAACTTCAATATCCGTAAGCAGGATCGTCAATGTAAACAATAATTTGCAGAAGTTAAAGAGGGAAAGCTTACAATGATTTGGGAACCTAGCCTTAAAACTCTGCAATTTTCTATCCTCATAAGGGGATACGCAAAATCATATTTGCAAATCAAACAAGTTTTAGATTATTTTGATGTCATCTGGTTATTGATGTCATCTAAATGGAAAAATTATTGTAAACTTTTTTTATTTTTGAAGTTGTAAACTTAACGATTAAGATTGCTTCACATTCGAATTTTCGAATCACGAGATAAGTGGTAGGAGTACCATTCTCTAACGACTTCACTTTCTTTTTCTTTTTTTTTATCTTAATTGAGAAGGAAGACTTTTACTTTACCATAAAAAGAGAAAATCATGTAGCAACTGTGGAGATAACTTGTCTTTGGATACCTTGCTTGGAAAATTAAGATCAATTTTGGTGAAACTTAATTTCTAAATCCTAACAAATCCTATGGTGTTTGAGAAACTCAATTTCTAAATCTAATATTAAAGTCTATAAGATTTTAATTAAAAAATCCATTTCCATTTTATTAATTATATGGAAAATATGTTAAGTATTTCTTGTTATAAGAGTTTAAAAAAATGCCATAAAAGTAAATGAAAAAATATATATTTTCTTAACTTTCCAAAAAAAAGACATTGCCTAAGCCCTTAAAATTTGAGAGTTATGTTAGACTTTTACTAATCGGCCGGTCAAGTTAGTTTGTAAATCGTTTGAAGAAAAGAAGAGAGAAATTGTGCATCTTTCTATATTGGGGGATCATAACTAGGGTTTCCATTAAGTCAAAGTAGGCTAATAATGGTATCAACACATTAAACCCATATCACATATCCTTTGATAGTTTAATAAACTCACTTAAAATACATTCCATTAAATATAAAAACCAATAACAATTGACATAAGTGGTATTAGCTTGTGTTGCTCAACCAATCAAAGTATTGAATAAATCGTATTGGAAGAAAAAATACATATCTTGTGTGCGCTTGAGGTTCTCGACAAAGATTAAATTACAAATCCTTACTAGTTGTTAATTACATGCATGGTAAATAAGCTTTAAAACACAAATAATAGTTATAAACAAATAGACTTAAATAAGAGTGAATAAATCAACTCAAACTTAGAGCTCCACTTTCTTGACATCATTATGCCATATCAATCGGAAAGGGTATATTAGGAAATAACAATGACTCGATTATACTCTTTGATATATCGTCTTGTCGTCCACATCCATCTCCATATTGGAATGTGTATTGAGCAATTTGGATAAGATTATAGGCAACTTGTATGAAATATTTAGGGAATATAGAGTCCAGAAATAGGTATTTATTCAAGTTTTGCCATTCTTTGTCATTCAAAGTTTTGTAGTACTGACTGAAATTTTCTTCCAAAAGACCGGTTTTGTGCAAGTAGTTTACGATAGAATTAGAGGTTTCACCCCTCTCTATCTCATCCTGTAGAGAATAACCAGGACAATGTTAGCCATGAAGTTTGATCCGCTAGAGTTACTTAGGGTATGTTTGGTTTAAAGTTACAAAAGTATATAGGTACATGAAAATTAATTTGTTGCTTTTGAACATGATTTTAAATTGTGGTTGTAATCATAGTTGCGTTAAGGTGAGTCAGAAAATCTTTATATTGTAAGTAATTGTGGGAAAATGTGACTAATGCGGTTGTAATTATGGTTGCAGTGAGTCAAAGCATTCTGATATTGTGGTCACAATTGCCATTGCGTAATGCTATTTAAAACCATATTTTTGAAGTAAAATTAAAGTACTTTGAGCTCTTCCAATTTTAATAGTCTAATCATGCACTTAATGAGGTTATGGCAAACAAAGTTAAGATTACCGTTGATGTTCCGAAATCATCGTTGAGCCTTAAAATGGTGAATGAAGAGAGCAATTGGTCATGGTAATTTATTAAATAATGAAGTGCTTGCTCTGTGATGTCTTGGTCTTGGCTGACGAGGAAGTAGGGAAGAGTAAGAATAACCCCACCTGAGCTTGAGATCCTTGCATTTTCTAAGAACTCGTTGAATGGTGGAATGACCACTGTGAAGTAATCAAGTAAATATTTTAGATTTAGTACTTAATAGTACTAAAATAACTAATGAAAAAAATAGGCTATGCATCGACACTATAATATAATTTTATATATATCATTATTCAATCATAACACATTAATAAGTTTATTGATTTTTATGAAAATTAAATTAAAATTCAGTACATGACCATTAATTAAACCCACCATAATTGATTGTGTTGCATTACCTACAGCTTTTGAGGTAAGGAAGGGTTTTTATGCCCCTTTCTTTAAAGATTTCATAAGTCATGCCATGAAGCACAATACCAAGCACTATGGAAGAGTGTTTAAGGAATTCACGTCCCATATGATGTAGGTGGACAAAAGAATCTAAATAAGATTATTTATTTGATATTTATTAAAAAGAGATAGTTTGTAAAATATTTATAAAATTGGGGCTGTCAATTATGCCTGGATTGGGCGTGTTATAACACGTCCCATTTGGGCGTGTTCTTGCTCATGCTGCCACGTGGCAGGTTTAGGTGCAGCGCGGTGTTTTCGTAAACTTCGGAAGGTCATAATTTTTTATTGGAACGTCCGATTGAGGCATATAATATGTCAAAACGATCGTTGTTTCGGGGGAGAAGCCGCTAGCAAGTTGCCAAAGGGGACTTGGTCAAAAAAATTTTCCAAAAGAGGTCTCTAAGTGCCTCAAAATTGCGATTTTATCTTTGAACATCCAAAAAAATTTGAGTTTTCTAACTTTTTGTTTATTCAACTAGCTCGTTTTGACATAAAATACGTCTCCATCTGAAATTCTTATCAAAATTTATGTTGTTTAAAGTATAACAGAGAAATTTGTTTGACGTATATAGGGGGTGGAAACAGGTCAGGTCAGGCTTGGTTAGGCCTGGCCTTGGCCTGATTTAAAAATTTGTCTGGCCTAACCTAGCCTATTTATCTATCATAGTCTTTTTTTAGGCATGGTCTAGCCAATTTAAAAGTCGGGCTTACCCTACGAGCCTATTAAAAAGCCTACTTTACAATAAATATTAAAATCTAATATACTTAAAAAGATAAAATATAAAAAGATAATTTGTTTTTAATATATAATATTTATTGTAAAGTAAGCTTTTTAATAGGCTCGTAAGGTAAGCCAAACTTTTAAATAGGCTAAACCATGCCTAAAAAAAGCCTATGATAGATAAATAGGCTAGAGAAATTTTTAAATCAGGCCAAGGCCAGGCTTAACCAAGTCTGACCTGACCTGTTTCCACCCCCTATATATACGTCAAGCAAATTTCTCTGTTATACTTTAAACAACATAAATTTTGATAGGAATGTCCAATGGAGACGTATTTTATGTCAAAACGAGCTAGTTGAATAAACAAAAGATTAGAAAACTCAAAATTTTTTGGATGTTCAAAGATAAAATCACAATTTTGAGGCACTTAGAGGCCTCTTTTGGGAAAAAATTTTGACCAAGTCCCCTTTGGAAACTTGCTAGCGGCTTCTCCGCGAAACAACGATCGTTTTGACATATTATGCGCCTCAATTGAACGTTCCAGTAAAAAGTTATGATCTTCCAAAGTTTACGAAAACACTGCGCTGCACCTAAGCTTACCACCTGGCTGCCATATGGCAGCACGAGCAAGAACACGCCCAAATGGGGCGTGTTGTAACACGCCCAATCCAGGCGTGATTGGCAGCCCCAATTTTGTAAATATTTTGCAAACTACCCCCTTTTTTGTAAATATCGAATAAAAAATATTATTTAGGTTCTTTTGCCTATGCAAGTGTGTAAAAAAATTATATTAACTCAGAGTAAGAAAATAGACACAATAGTAAAAAAAAATAAAGAAAAATTTAATTAAAATAAACTTCCTCTTCATATTAATTAGTTGAACATGTAAACCTTTCAACAACATTTGTGAAGAGCTCCAATTCATCCAAAGTACCATAGAATATGGATGTCATATACATCATCTAAGAATGTGATTAGTAACCCCACTTTGGTGATTTCTTTGTGGCAATTATTGAATTGAGGTTGAGGAAACATTGCTAGCGACCAAGAGAAGACTTCCACTAATCTGTCTCGAGCAAAACTCAATTTGCATGCGAGGCCAATGTCATCCCTCCACCACCTAAATAACAACACATTAAATTAATTAATAGTTTAATACTACATAATAATGTAAGACAATTGCATAGAAAAATAATATGCACACTCAACCTGCTATCATTTTTTGAATTCCTCCTCAAATTATGGTAATTTTTAGTTTTTTTTTTCTAAATTAAAATCTATTTTAGTATTTAGCTTTAATTGTTAAAAGGATTAAACTTAGATTCAATTTTTTCTATGTCTTTTAATGTTTTTCTTTAATCAGAATTAAAACTTTACTTCAGCCATCTACGTAATAAAAGGTTACATTAAAGTTTAATACAAATTAAAGAATAATATTAAAAATACCTAAAGAACTACAATTTGTAATTTGCAAAAGGTTATTTTAATTTTTTTTAAAACATCATTAAAATTAATTACATTTGACTTCTTCTTATAAAAGAAAAGAAATGCTAACTTAATCAGGTAATGACTTTAAAAATAAATGTTTTTTTATTAGGTGGTGATTTTGAACAAATAATTTCTTGTAACAATGTGTAATTATTCTTTTTTTTTCCTTGTCTATTTCTTCTCACCTTGATACTTCTTTTATTTCTTTTTTATGTGTTGACTGAACCATGTTGAAATCCAGCTTTGCAAGCTCTAACTGTAAGCGATTATGCGTTTCTATTTTATCATACGCATTAATCTACCATCGTGCCTCTAATCTGTGAAAGCTTTGGTGATAATGAAAGCCCCTCCAACACATGCCTAACTTGTTCTGCCATTTTCTTGTCTATTCCTTCTTTCTTCATTGAATTCATGAGATTTGTTCTTGAAAATGCATTTGCCTCCCAAAGACTTTCTCCTTCCAAGGTCAAGTATGATGCTTCGTAGAGACTTAACATTCCTTGTACATCTTTGCTAATTTCAGCCTTGAATTTTTCCTTCTTCATTTTGAAACTCTTAAACACGTTTGCATGCACCTCACATATATAATCATCTTAACGTAAATGAAAAATTCTTAAACATGAGTAATAATTAAAGAGATTTCCTACAATGCGCACTTAAATACATAATAATTAAGAAGGAAAAAAAATTAAATTTTACTTTATAAATATTTATAATATGAAAGTCCCTCGATGTTTATTTTCTTGATTTTGTGGACAGTTATCCTTAATTATATTTGATTCTAATCATTCAAAAATAGCATATGACATTCAATAATCGAAGCATTTATATTACGTACTTCTTCAAGAAAATATTATCAATTAGTTGCTCTTAAAATCAATTATAATAACTATTGTTAACATTTTTTTATTTTTAAAATAATTTAAAACATAAAAAAATATTTAAGACGTGTTTGGTAAGACACATAATGAGTTTATAAGCTCATTTGACTAATTTAAAAAGTAGATTGACCAAATTATTTGAGAAATTAGTTTAATTTTTTTTAGCTTTTCAGTCAGCTTATAACCTTAAACTAATTTATGAGTGTCAACTAACTTATAAGTTAATTTTGTCAAGGGATTTACTGGCCTTTAATCCTTAGAGTATTGTTAAGAAATTAAAAAAAGGTAATATTAATATAAAAATGATCATAAAAACACAAGCTTACAAGCTTAAGTTAATTTATCTGCAGTGTCAATTAACTTATAAGTTAATTTTATTAATTATGACTTGCTAATTTTATGTGTAGTAGACGTGAAAAGGGATTCATATTCAATGATTACAGATTGAAATTATACCTAAAAGCCATCTTGTCTAAGAATTCGGAAGAGCAGAGGGGTTCCATGCAGACTTTTTTGTTTTGGTCTTTGAAGTTTTCAACCGAAACAATTCTGTCATGGGCTTTGGTTATGTCCTCCTAGGACACCTCTATGAGCTTATATGAGTTTTTTATTAATTTTTTGTAAGTTTTTTTTAAGATACAATTGCTTATATAAGATGCTCAACTTAAATTTAAATATTTAAGAGAGAGAAAAAATAAAAAAAAAATATCAGATCAGATAAAAAACTTCTCTTAAAATACTATCTTGGAGATGACTTTAGAACATGTAGGATAACCCCAACCAGTCAATGTCATCAATCAATTCAAGTAAGCTTAGTGTCTCCATGTCCATTCCATTAATCATTAGTCCTACATTCTCCTCTAGCTTTCTCGCTCTTTCTTCTAATCATTCACCCTGAGCTTAGCGAGCGTGCATGACAAAGTCATTAGAATTAGATTAATTTATATATTCAATATAGTTTGTTAACCAAATAGATTGAATTTAATGATTAAGATTAATTTTTCATTAGAATTATTAAACTTTAAGAAAATTAAGATAAAAATGAATTGAGATAATTTTAAAATATAAAAATGTAAATTATACATTATTTTATTATTTTGTCAATTTTTAAAGGACCAAAAATAACACAGTACAAAGTTTCTTTCTTTTCCACTCATATGAGCGTCGAAATACTGCATGCTGGCCTCACTTAAATTTTAAAAAATTACTGGACTATTTCAATCCTACCAAATCGGGTGAGTTCTCATATTTCTACACGATTTCACGCTCTTCTTTTCTCTGCTTTGTAATTTCTTTCCAGCCAAACGCACGCTATAAGCCTCACAATCATGAATAATTTGGTAATTATTCAAAAATCAATACCTGCAAAGACAGTGGTGGATCCACGTTATAGAATGTATCCTTTATTTTTTAAAAAAAAAGTACAGATATATTTATTGTTTTTTAAAATTTTATATATTTAAATCCATCTCCCTAATTTTTCACTCTTTTCATAATAATAATTATTAATTTTTATTTCTTAAATTGACTGTACCCTAACTCAGATCCTAAATTAAAAATTAAAGAGTATAAAGTCACAGTATTTGATGCCAACCAAAAGTTTTCTCCAAAAAGTGAAGCATATCATAATCATGCTCAATCTATTCTATAAAGAATATGGACTACAAATGATCAAGTGTCCATAAGCAGTCAAATCTAATAACCAGCCACGAATAATGCATCTGATAACAGATAAAGGACAGAAGACAATAAAAGAATGAAGAAGCAAAAAAAAACTATAACGAAACGAGTGCAAAGAGGTGAGTCTTAATTTCAGTGAACGTAACGAGTGCATATTACCATAGTACAATTATTGCAATTTTCTTATAATATATCTGAACATCAACTCAAATGACACAGAAGTTTCCTGAAAAGCATAAATGACAAGCTTATGCATATTGTTTTCGTGCCTATTGCATAACCAGGGTCAGCTTCAGCAATAAACACAGGTATTTTAATTACTGTCAATCTAACAATTATATATGATTTGTGCAGCCAAAGGAAATTAGTACATAAGAATCCTTTCCTCTTCCCCCCTCCTCCCTAAACCACATCTATCTTTCCATAAGAATCCAGGAGACCATTTGAATAAGTGTTTAACAACCATAAATGACTAATTTGAAGCCAAAATGCCAGTAAATAGACACAAATTCAAAGTGCTCATTACAAGGAAGGAAAACATTTCTAATGGTCAATACGAAGAATTTGTGCTTCCTGAGAGAAAAATTATAAATACCTTTCTGTTTTTTGGTATTCAAAAGTTTTGGTCCCGAGACTCATCAGGGTCAGAATATGCCTTAAGATTCAACGAGCGCTTACAATATACTTACAAATTATCCACTAATAAAGTTTTTATCTTGACAGTGGGAATTAATCTTACATCCTTTTGAGATATGAGTTTGTTTCTTATTAACTTTGACAAATCATTTTTGACTAAAATACCTTTCTTAGTCAAACTCCTTTTTCTTTGTTCTTAGTTTCTATAATATCTTATAAAGTGTTCAAGTCTTTTGAATTTCGTTGCATATCCATTCAGGGAGTGTTAAAAAGTGAGAAAACCAGAGTTTGTCCATTGAGAGAAAAATAAGGAAACTCTTTAAACGATAAATATATTTTAGTTTTAACTCTAAGGTGTAGAAGAAATAGAAAAGGATCATATAAAAGTTTAAGACTTCATTGAGTGCATTTATTCACAATAATTGTGAAACAACCTTGATACCTTTGTAAATACTCTTAGTGCAAATACTATCTCATTGGTTGTATCTGCACATACAGCGACGATAGATTAAAGTTCGAGTTTTTCCAAAACCTATGAGTCGGGGGTAAAATACTTAATCATAAACTATGTCCCTCTATTAGTTAATGGAGATGCAGAAAAATACTTAATCATAAACTAATTGATTTACTTTCGCACTTTTTACACTCAGTAGATACAATAGGTCGGGGGTAAAAGCTACTAATTAATCTATTCTTGTAATCTAACCTATCTGTATTCTCATCAAGCATCAATTACATGATCCTTGGTACATTATATTAAGAATAAAAGAACCAACATTTGGTCAAAGGCAACCCTTCTGTCAGTGCATGTAAACCAATTCTTCATCTTTGCATTCTCTGATTGCAATTTCCATTTGGTCCCGTGCAGTAGAGGACAACACATCACAACAGTGCCTTCTTGGAGCATGCAACTGAATATAAAAGAAAAGCTTATAAGTACTACCATTACCAATGTCTAGTTATTATCCTAATAGCCGTGAAGGAACACTAAGGGCATGTGTGGATATATGTCAAAAGTGCTTTTAAGAACTTCTCTATTGGAAATATAAATTTTTTTCCAATAGAAAATTCCCATAAACACTTCTAAACTTAGTATCCAAAAATGACTGATACTAATATCTGACATAGTTACCTGTTTGATGTCAAGGTCTAGCTTATTTGTGACAACTTTGATCACTTCCAGTTTCTTCGGTGATACGTCATCATCGATCGAGCAATTCTGAAAGGATTTCTTGTAACTGCTTATGATGCTATCCTTGCCAGAAGACACATTGTCTAGAAAGAAAACAGTGGATCTTTTACAAGGGTCAGGGTGAAGTTCTCTTGTGTTGAAAGTGTATGATTTTGCCAACATGTTTCCCTTCCTCCACTGCTTGAATGTCTCTTGCACCTTCAGAACATCTGGCAAAAGCATATGGTTTGGGAAAACCTGAACAGCATAGCCCCATGACACTGAAACTGTCCATGAAAACCATCTGTCATAGCATACTGCTTGTTGCAGCATCCTCTGGGAATCCACATTTGCAGCTTCAAACAAATGCTTCAGAGCTTGCTTAGTTGTCATGTTTGGAAAGATTGGATCAGTGTAATCAGGATGATGCAGGGACAACAGAGGAGTTAAAGGATGTGCCGCCAATATGCCAAAGGTGTTTCCCTTTAAATCTACCTGATCCAATTTCACAATCACAAAGAATAATTCAGCTTATCATAACCAAATAATCTTTTTGTCAAATTCCTAAAAGAACTTTTTATGAAAAAAATATTCTTTCCACCCCCCCAAAAAAATAAGAGTTGAATTGTGATTCAATGTCATTGTAAAGATTCTTACATTATCAACCGATCAGAAATCATCATCTGTTACTTTTAAAATAGATATAATAAAAATCAATAAACTTATATGCGAATCTGCGATTGGATGTAGTGTAGAAAAACTACACATTATCACCAAGCATCAAACATGCACTAATAAGGCTGATCAAATGGAACAAAATCAAATAACCAAAAAAATTCATCATTTCTAAAGTTAAAACTATTTTATACCTGGTGAAAACCGGGTTCATGTGTTAATCCTACCCCAAGTTCTGCCAAGCAAGAGTACACCCTGCCATCACTTCCATAGAGATGAGGGTACCTTTCAATGCAAGAATCAAAAACCTTGGCCAAGACCTTAGCCAGAGAGGAGCTGATAGCAAAACCTGCACCTCCAAAAGCCATTCCAAAACCAAACACCCTATTCTGCTCATAAACCTCAGAGTGTGCACCAATATAGTACCAAAGCTCATGATCATACTTGGAAAGCATCTTCACCACATTCTCCGGGAAGAAAACCGTGTCATCATCTCCAAAAACATACCACCTCACCTCTGAGTCATTGTACATTGCCACTGTCTCCCCAACAACACGCGCCACGCGAATCGCCGATCGCAGACCACCCTTGTGAGTGAAACGAAACCTTGAAGTGTCCTGAGAGACACAGAGAGGAGGAAGAGAAGTGTCATTCTCATTCCTAGCATTGTCTTCATCCGAGAGACTATCCAAAAACACACACCCTTTCAATGTTTTGTTGGTGTTGTTGTTGTTCCACCACAGCTTCACGTAGTCCTTCCTCTTGAACCAAGAAATCTTGCTTGAAGCAATTCCAAACACAAGGTGATCAAGGGTGGTTGGTGTTGTGGACACATCTTGTGACGATGACCTATTCACATGAACTAGCTTTGAAGGCCCCCAAAGAAGCACTGATACAATGAGATAAAGGGCACAGAACGATGAAGAGACCAATATGAAATTAATCAGAGACTGACCCTTGCTGGGTTTGTGAAAAGGCTGCATTTTTTAACAAGAAAATAATGGATCTAGTATTCTTCTGTTCTGCTGGTGAAGAGGTTATTTGCCTTATTAGTTTAATAGGTTGATACCTTAAAAATGGTGCTTGATCATGTGCTGTGTCACTGTGTGTGAGAAATGTGAGATCGGTTAAAGACGTGTTTTGAGGTATTATAAGTATAACTCAGCAAAGTTCTGCCGCGATCCTCGGCGTAAGAAAGCTTGATTATTTTGACGTTTTTTTAAGTCAGTTAATGTTCCATGTATGTGTATAATAAACTATGGTAGGTGTGTTAGAAGAAAAACTCTAAGGTTTGTTTGAGAGTTAGGAGGGGAGGGGAAGGAAAGAGATTCAAGAGGAAGGGAGGAGAAGAAAAGGGAGGAAAATAAGGGAAATTCCTTTTTCTCCTTGTTTGGAGGTTAAAAATATATCAAGAGAGGAAAATAAAGAGTTAATAAAAAAATTTTACAATTTTTTTCTTATTTAAAAAATTAATACATTATATATTTTACACTGACTAGGGTAGAATAGTAATTTTATTAACACGGACTAGTATAATAATAATTTTAGTTACTTTTCCTTCTAAAAATCCCAGGGGGACAACAATTTTAAGGCTTTGGAGGATTTAGGAGAAGTTTTGAAAATCCTCAAATATTTTCCCTCAAAAATTAAAACTCCCAAACAAGGGGATATCTCTACATAAATTTTTCCCTTCCCTTCCTTTCCCTCCAAAATCCCTCTCCCAAACAAAGCCTAAATGTCCCTGCCAAATAGATTCGCACGGTTGGCTGGTGTTTGATGGTTATTGGATTCAAATGGTTGAATTTATATGCATTGACTATAATACATAAGAGAATGAAAAAAAAAAAAAAGAAGAAAAAAAAGTGGTGGCGGATTTGGCCACCTATCATACCTGTAAGTGTATGTTTAAATAAATATTTATAAAATTAATTTTAAAATTTATATTTAAATATTTTTATTATAAAATTAATTTAAGAGTAAAATTTAATATAAAATTTTCAATCAAACAGAAAAATTATTTTAATTCATAATCAATTTTAAATTCTTATTTAATGTAAAATTAAATATATAAAAATATATTTAAAATTAATTATAAACTCAAGATTAACTCTTCAATGTGAAATTAAACACGCATTAAAAGTTCTGGTTTTTCACGTCAAATATTTTCTTGACATAACACTGTCACAACACAAGAAAATGAATAGTAAACACTCATTAAAAGTTCTGGTTTGTCACGTCAAATATTTTCTTGACATAACACTGTCACGACACATGAAAATGAATAGGTGGGTGTGAAAACAACGCACTACGATAGTTCACGCTAGTTTTACAATTTATTTAGGCCTGAAAGCACGATTCTAAGCATTGTTTTGAGATTTAGGGCGTATTTATTGGCTTTCTACCGAATTGTGCGTTTTCAGATTTAGCAACTTTTCCGTTTTGCTCCTTCAAACTGAAGGGCTATATTATAACTCTTGAAATCTCTTGTAGTAAATTTTTTTTTTTTGGTGAATTAAATCTCTTGTGAGTTATAACTGTATCTCCCCAACCCTACTAAGATAATTGACTGGTTCAAATTATGCTTAAGTCGTGGACTAAGATAATGCATAAAATAGCATTAATATTAGATTATATGCTTGATTATATTCTGTTTATTGCCTACTGGAATGAACAAAAAAATTAGAAAAAATTACACTATGTAGCAAGGATTTCTACTTATAAAACAGGAAAAAAGAAAACTAAGTTGTAACTTGGGATAGGTATACGGAATTTGGATTTGTGGACCAGTCTGTTAAGTCCACGAATCGTGAGGATAACATGCTTAATTTTTTTAATTATATAGTAATTCCAAATTTTAGGCCTGGCCCATTTAGTTTGCAGACTTGCAGGCTTAATCCGCAAAGTTCGCAAACTTATCTGTATCTGGTTCAGTTGAAGATGAGCCAAGTAGTCCAAGTTTAAGGAAACCAATCAAACTATTCGTCCATTCCCAATTTCCCATCAACCAACCCAAACGGCCAAATCTAATTTGCATTTCGTTTTCTCCTTTTCCTCCTCCTCGAGTTGTCACCCCTCCTCCTCCTCCTCCTCGGTGAACCTAAGCTTCATGCATTTAGGGAACCTCCTTCCTCCACTCGTTCTTACTCGACCATATCCCTTTTTCTCTCTTTCATCCTCAAACTCATTAGTCATCAATGATCATCTTCAATCTCTTCTTTCGAGTACTCTCTCTAACATCACGCAAATCATCAACAATATGTTATTGGATTTTATCATAAAACATTGCTTTGATGAAGTGGGTTTTCTTCAAAGTGATTATGATAGTTTGTTTGGTAAAAGGGCCAAAACTTAATTGAAGTAACTGAAGCACTATTCACTGGATAAGTTGTAACCTTTGTGATATTTTATATTATGTTTAAGACTATTTAAACTTTATGTTAAAATTACTTGTATTCTCATTTTTAATATATTCTTTTAGCTAATAAAAAAATTTTATTTTAACCTAAAAAATATAAGAAAAAAATTATTCTAATTTTACATTTTAAAAAAAAATTAAAAAAAATTATTCAGTCTCATGGATCGATCTATTTATCTATGGATTTTGTGGGTCGGATACAGACTTAAAGAAAGTTCATTTATTTCATGGACTAAATTTATTTGAGTTGTATAAAACATGGACTTTGTGGATCGGGCCCTAAATGGACCAGACCAGTCCGTATACAAAGAAGTCGGCTTGAGCTTCCTACACCATTGCAATTTCTCATACACCATTTTGTATTTTCGAAATACCGAGAATGACCTTAGCTGAATGAAAATAATATATAAACGTAAAAAAGCAAAAACCAACCGAGAGAGAAAGAGGTGTGAGCTGCGGCGCCGCGATCCATTGTTTGAGGTGGTGCATTGCTTCGAGTCGCCATTGGTGAGGT
>PYAF01003354.1:1349745-1369686 GCA_007407185.1 Glycine tomentella | reverse complement strand
TTTACCCTGGTTCACCCAATGTAGGCTACGTCCAGCTTGTCTGTACTATAATCTCCTCACCGCCACTCGTTACAAGTCACTCGGTTTACAAGGGGAATATAAATAGGATTAAAAGAAACCCTAACAGTAGCTATTCATGGGCCCTAGCCCAAACTACTAATAAAAGTAAAATATTACAAAGAATCAGAGGCCCACAACAATACATAGCCTCTACGGGCCTGGGAGCGGGACCCCAGTTGGCTTTCTGCTGACCCCGCCAACAAGAAGGGTTGTCATCTGACTGCGAAAGATGAGCCATATCCAACATTTATGCAATGCAGAAATTTTGAGAATATTAAATACTGTGTTTCAAATTATCACATCCAATATTTAATAATCATTATCCTTCGCCTTGGTGTACATCATTTTCTTGATGATATGTTAGCTCAGTTTATACTTTATAGTAGTTCTTCTATTTATAAGTAATCTCTTTGCCACTTTTTAATTGACTCTATCATGCCCATGTGCACTAATTGTTCATATGTCATCTATCAATTTTATTCCATCCATGCCCATGACTTTCTTCCACTCGTGTGACTCTTTTTGCCAGCATTACTGCACGCTAACATAACCATGTTTACAACATCTATAACTTCAAACTCACACCCATTACATTAGGGGGCTCAGCAATTCATGTTCCTTGGGCAAAAGTGGAGTAACATATTGGGGATGCTTTTTGCCAACAGTCCAATGTTGTTTTCTTATTTATTTTTGGGAGTAGACATTACAATAGAATAAATTTTAGCTTTTTGACTATTCATTATCATAATCATAATCCATTTCTTTTTCCAGATTTTTTGTAGCATTACGAGGCAACACTTTTTTTTTTTTTTTTACCTTCATGATGTTACTTTTTTCTCTTTAAATTAAATCATTTAATGAATACATTCATTAGTATGATATGCATCATAACGGTAATTCAATGATTAATTTTCACTTCAGTTATTCAGTGGATTTTGAAGTATGACTATTGTATTTATTTCATCTGCTTCAGCCACTTTATAGTCTTGTTTTTCCTCCTAGGAATTTTCCTCCGGTAACCCCACCCTTGAGTGCAAGGCAATGAATCCGAGCAGAGCATTTATGTTTACTCGCTAGCTAATTTCATATCCTTCAAAGCAGTCTTCTTTCATTTTTGTTATGAACTTATAATTTCATGCAATTTTATAGATTTACCCTTGAACCTGGTCTTAATACTTCCTTCTTATGCCAGTATCAAGCTATATTTCTTTTTTGAATTGTCGTGTTCAAAACAATGTTGCAGAATGAAAAATTGACACACATTTGAAAAGTTCACCATCTTTCTTCTTGCAGATATAGGTGACTTATGTGCTTGGAGTCCACTAATGCTATGTCTTTCTTTGTTTGTATGACTATTATTCATGTGATGCTGTTTAAATGGAAGGGAGTCTGAATTTCATCCCATTTTTGTGATAACATGCTGAACTTGCATGTGAAAATTTTGATTAATTATAAGAAAACAAAGCATTGCATATGAAGATAATATACCAAGAGAAATATGTAAGAAAATAAATTTATAAACTATTTGGGATGTGTTGCCACTTTCAAAGCATTTCGTGTAAACTATTTTTTACACCCCCAGTCTGTTTTATTTACACTGTTATTCCATTTGTTTAGCTGAATGCCATATTCTTCAAACACTGAAATACTTATCTGATAGACTGGTCCATATGTCCATTGATTCTATGTAAGCAGATACAGAAGCTTAGATATGCAATAACATATGGCATATGGGATTAATGCCAGATTAATTTATTCAATGATAGGACAATCACATTATCTTGTTGAGACTGTTGCATTTCCAGCAGTATGGATATTTCATTATAGATGAGAGATTCTCAGAAAGCACTATGCTGATTGGTTTATCTTAAAGGTGATGATGCTGCTGTACATCAACATTAACATCAACATCAAAACTACCTTTAACTCAAGTTAATTGGGATCAGCGGTAAATAAACTCAATAATAAATCGAAAAAAAAAAACAAAAAAAGAGAAAGAAGGATGAAAAGAAAAAGGAAAAAAATAGTGAAAATCTATATTTAGTTTTTTTTCAAGGCTCTCATCTACGCACACCGGTAGATTTTCTTTAATAATGTAAAAATTATTTTAAATATAATTTTTAAATTAATTATTATAAAATTAACAAATATATCATATATTATGATTTATAATTAAATGATAATATAATTTTTTTAAAAAAAATTAAGAATAAATAGTATATAAAATGATAATGAAATTTTTTTACATTCTATCCGAACACAATTTTTTATATATATAATAAATTTATTGACTTATAAAATAAAGTTTAACTTTTATGCATTTTTATTGTTAGTGTAAATAAATAAAATTTATAATGTCAATCAATCAAAGTTATTTTAAATAATAATTTGAATTTTGATCATTTATATTTTAATGTATAAAATTTGTTATTGTACAATTTGTCAGAATTCATTGATGTCTATGTCTATTAAATTAATTTCGAGACTTTCGACTATACCTTATATTTAGAAAGAAAAAAAAAGAGAATTAATTTCATGACTTTCTATTGTAAGAATATCTTGTTTTTAGAAGAAAATAAAAGTTTTTATTTTTTATTATAACTATATTTAAAATCATAACGTTCATATTTTTTTTATTGAGCGTGGATGAAAATTAAATTCTCTCCCACACACACATAAATAAATTAATTAATAAATCTTCAATGGATTCAACAATGACATTTGTATGCCCCTTTGATTGCTAAGATTCAAAACTTCAAATCTCATGTGTGGAGCTTGTTGTTTACTCTTACTCTTAAAGAAGACAATGTAGTTGTTGATATTCTGGCAAAGCGCGGAGCAACTAACCTTAATCCACTGGTGAGTCTTAGAGCATATCCATCGGTGGATGTTAAGATTGATCGTGACAAGGACAAACTTACCGAACAACATTCCTTCGTTGGATCAGTTATGCTGATCGCCAACTTGGATGATCGATTCGTCTTGACAAACTCATTCTTCACAATTTTTTTTTTCAAATCACTAATAGAAAAAAAGGAAGCATAACAGTGATGAAGAATAAATTTAAATCTAAATACAAACCCAAATCAAAACTCAAAATTGATGATTAAAATACTCAAAATCACAACTCAATCCAAATCAAAAGAAAAATAACAATCAAAACGTAGATTTACACAACCAAATTGCATAATGCATTGTTCTTCTTCACAGAGCCATGGGTGTGTTGGAAGGCAATGACCCATTGGTTTGTTTTTCTTTGTCCTAACTATCGGATCACAACCTAGGTGATGCGCAGGTCCTTGTTGTCGCTTCGCCTACCACCACTTAGGTCCTTCCACTGGTGACAACCCCTTCCACTGTGTGAAATCAACAGCCCTTAGAGAAGACAAATTGAGTCGTGGGGGATATGCATGCATCTAGATGATGCGTCTTAAATTGATATGATTTGTTTAGTGAAGCAAGGAGAAGTTCCAGTGGTGCAATATACAATGAATGGAATCCAATATAATATTCGGTACATCTAGTAGTAGATGATATATATCTTGAGTGGGCTACATCTGTGAAGACAATCCCAATGACACCGGACAAAAGAAATAAGTATTCGCTCAATGACAAGAATCGATTGGAAAGGATGTTGAGCGGGCTTTTGAAGTGTTCCAATCTCGATTTGTAATTATATGTGATTTGATACGTGATTAACAAGTGAATACAATGAAAGATATAATTTATGATTGCATCATATTGCATAATATTATTGTTGAGAATGAACGACACATATGGTAGTAATTTTTACCATTTTTATGATAGTTTAGATTATGACATGTCAATCATTCCATGATTTTGAAAAATATCTAGAAAGGAGAGTATAATGCATCAAAAGAAAATTCATTAACAACTTTAAACAGATTTTGTGAAATACGTTCAGACACATTATATACATGAAAAAAATATTAATTACAATTTAATTTAAATATTTATTATTATGTATTTTTGTTATTTTTTAATTCATTGTGAACCCAAAGTCAATGTAATGTATTTTTATTACCTTTTTATTTTTCAGAAAAATTAATTAAGCTTCAAGAATATATATATATATATATATATATATTTTGGTATTATAGCAAAATTATTAAGATATAAAATTATAAATATGTAAGTTAACATGTAGGACCCAAATAAAATAAACTATTGGAGTAAAAAGTTACTAAAAATTTAAAAAACTGATATGACAAGTGAGAAATAAAAAATCACTTAAGATCTGGAGTGAGTTTATCATTAAGAGTTGTTATTATCGGTTGTAATGAGTCGTTTTTCTTTCCCAACATAAAAAAATAAAATAAAAAAATAAATAATACGTTTCTTTTTTGAGAAAAATAAATAACGAGTTTAAAATACAAAAAATTAACACTTTTGGAATAACTCGCCCTCAACTCGCCCTCACTCGCCCTCGTCACGCCGTTCTTTCATCGCCCCATACCTCTCTTCTTCACAATCACAACAACAATTTCTTGTTCCCAAACCCTCTCCTACCCCAATTCTCCACCAAAACCTCCGCCACCGCTCGCCTCCGAACGGACCCTCTCCTCCGACCGGCGATGGACCCGCAACCGCCGGAATCCGCCGCGGCGGCATCCTCGGCCGAGGACTTCGTCCACGTCGCGGATCTGAAAATGGAGAGCCTCTCTGAGAGCATGGTTCGAATTGACGAGCCTTCCGAAGCCGACGCCGCCGCTTCCTCCGCTCCGGCGGAATCAGATCGATGTCCGGCCACGCTCCCGCCGGAACTGTCAAGAAACGTGCTCGTCCTGTCGTGCGAGTCCGCCGCTGAAGGCGGCGTGTGCGAAGTTTACTTGGTCGGCACCGCTCATGTCTCCGAGGTATTTTTGTTCTCGTCGTTCGGAATCAAGTTTTAGGTTTACTTGCATTACATATTGTCACTGTGTTCAGCCATAATTTCTTTTTCTTTGTTTGTGTGTTCGTTTCAATCGAAATTGTTGTTGTGTCATTTTCAGAAGGATGCATGTCTATGTTTTCTCTTCATCGTATTGATTCTTGTTGGTGGTGAATTGATACAATTTAATATTTGTACTGAATTTTGTTGTAGGAATCGAGCAGAGAAGTTCAAGCTATAGTGAATTTTCTGAAACCTCAGGTTTTGTTTCCCTTTTGAACTCAGTAACACATGGTTGATGGATTGATCATTTTGCGTGCTTAATTACTTGCTTTTGTTTTCTTGGTGTCCCTTCTTGACCTTGTAGGACTTTGGTGATTAAACCTTATGGCTTTCTTTGTTTGCTGCAGGTTGTCTTCCTGGAATTGTGCTCGAGTCGAGTGGCAGTGCTTACCCTTCAAAATCTTAAGGTTTCTATCATTTTTTTTATGTGCACAAGTGTGCAAAATGTGGAAAAATATTTTACAGTTGGAAAATATCAGCATTCTTCAGTTCCATATTAGATAAAGTATCAAATGGCTGATATTTGTCTGGCTTACTGGTTTTCACTGAAGGATGAACATCACAGCCACAAGCTCATATACCTTGATGATTTAAACCTTTTAAAAGCTTTCAACTTATGAATAGTTTTTTTCTCCTTTTGCATAAAGGAGAAAACAATCATCTCTTTAGGTAATAAAATGATAATTGTAAGGAGAAAAAATCATCTCTTTAGGTAATAAAATGATAATTGTAATTATTGTTGTCTAAATGTTTAATCCAAACTTAGCATCAACTACTTTTCTTGAATCCATCATTACTTTGGTTCTCATTCAGTTATCTGGTTGTTTGTATGTTTATTTATTTTTTGCTTGTTCCAGGTACCCACTATGGGAGAAATGGTTACAATGTTGAAGAAAAAACATAACATGTTTGAAGTACTTTATGGCTGGTTCCTTGCCAAGGCAGGTTTCTATATTTGACATTCATATGTATCATCCATATTAGATTTTCAATTATTAGTCTTTAATTCTTTCTTATTCAATTATATTTCTCATATACCCTGTTTTTCTCTCCTTAAATTTGACAGATTGCTAGTAAGCTTGAGGTCTTTCCTGGCTCTGAGTTTCGTGTGGCATATGAAGAAGCCATCAAGTATGGTGGCAGAGTGATACTTGGTGATCGTCCTGTACAGGTTGGATGAGTTTTTCATTTTAGAATATGCTGACTGCTAGTCTGCTAGGATGAATTCTACTTCTCTGTTAATGTAAAATATTTCTCTGAATTATGAATAGTTGTTGTATTTGAATGTGTTATTCCCAGGATAATATTCATTTTCATTAAGGCCTTGTGTGGTTTCTACATTTACTATTTTGTTACACATGCTTTCAACGTGGTTTACATTGCGTGGTTATGCTGTAGAGCTTTTTTGTTATGTATTAATGGGTTCTTATTTTGATCGACACAGATTACATTAAGGAGAACATGGAGTAAGATGCCACTTTGGCATAAGACAAAATTTTTATACTCTTTACTTTTCCAAGCAGTTTTTTTACCCAACTCTGATGATCTTAATAAGATGGTAAATTTCATAATCCTCATGCGCTAGAGAAAGTGTGAATTGATAGTGTTTGTGCTAAGTTCTTGTCTATATCCTAACTTGGGTTTGCTTTCTTCAGCTGAAGGAAATGGATGACAGTGACATGCTAACTCTTGTTATTCAAGAAATGAGTAAGGAGTTTCCAACTCTAATGGAGACTCTTGTGCATGAACGAGATCAGTAAGTCCTATTGCACTTAATATCAATTTACAGTTTCATTTATTGCTTCTGTTACCTGTCACCTGCTTCTGTTGCTCTTTAAAGAATGCTACAGTTAACACTTGTCATCCCAGTATGTTACAATTTAGCAGAGGGGTATGGTGTCTTGGATATGGTTATGGTATTGACATCTTCTGCATATACTAGCCACCCTGATGATCTGAAATCCAAATACCATGTAGACATAAACTTCTTACCTTGGGCACCTTTTTTGTTTCAGAGCATAGGATACGAGAAAACCTTTTAATTAATCATACCGTGGGTTTTTTTTCTCCGGGGGATATCTAGTTATGCCTTTTGACTATTAAACCAGGCAGTGGTGGAGCTAAAGGAGAGGAGAAAATTATTAATGTTTTGGGGATGCCATGCATTAGAAATGAAATCTAAATTCTTTATATTTTGAAGAAATTTACATCAGAGCATTCTGGGACTTTAATTGATTTCGCTTCTTTACAGATACAATCTACAGTATATTGTAGTGCTTAGCATCAGGAGGGACAAACTGTTCTCCAAAAAAGCATTTTCTTTATCAGATTATCTATGATTATATGCTTATCAATGAAGTAATTAGTGCATCTTTCATTTTCCTCTATCTCTTGTGCTCAGAACTACTCGTATGATGAAGAACATGTTCCAGCTTAAATAAAATGAAATTTGGCCATAATTGTCTGAAATACTAGTCATCTCTGCCATAGGGTGGGGTTGAGGATGCTATTGTTACTGTAAAAACTTTGTTATGTATGCCTTTCTTGCTTCTGGTAACTAGAGTATTCTTGATATTCTACTATCCTGCAGTCCCTTTCCCTATATCTGGTTAAAATTAGACCCTGTGAGGAGACTGTTGATGATTTGCCATACTACTTCAAAGGGTAGCAGCGAGGGTGGCTCCACGTTCAATTGGCCTTTGCTTTTTCAAGAGTTTTTTTTCTAGAATCAATTACTTGTACTAAGTTTATAAATTGTACATGATTTGACTTATATTGCGTGTATGCAGGTACATGTCCTCCACATTATTAAAAGTGGCGAGTGAGAATAGCTCAGTTGTTGCTGTTGTTGGAAAGGGCCATCTACAGGGAATAAAGAAGCATTGGAAGCAACCTGTCGTGGTGGGTGAACATTTAGTTATTTGTATCATATACATTGCAATTTAGAATTATTTATAACCAATTATAATATGAACCGGATTTTTTTTTCTTATTTTGCAATTTCTTTCTTTCCAAAACCATAGAATTATTCTCTTGTTATTCATTGTCAGATTTTCTTAGCTCAGTTTACCTTGGTTTTTGCAGATGAAGGATCTAATGACAGTTCCATCTCCCAAACCAGCTGTCTCTGCAACAAGAATCGTTACGTCTGTTGGCGTTGCCGTGGCCGGTGTGGCCATTATATCGGGCATCTATCTTTCATGCAAGAAATAACTTCCCTAGGAGAGATGCTGTCATCCACAGGAACGTTGATGTAGGAATTATTTAACAGTTGATTCAATCATCAACAAAGTTGATGCATAAATTATTACATTTTTTTTTAAAATCTTTCCATGGAAATAATTAAAATTCCTTACTCTTAGGCATCGATCAATTTTTAGAATAAAAACAATAGAAGTCCCAAAAAACGTTACGAAGAATACAAACAGAAAAAGAGATGGATACCAAGCAAGCATTAAATCCATTTTGACTAGCAAGAACAGAAAGTAAGAGGCACAGATTTGAGAGAATATATTTCTTTCCTTTCAAAGGAAAACTATTCATAAGCTTTACAGGGAGAGGGAGAGGGGATAGAGATATGAGGAAGAGGTGGAGTAAATTGTAGAAATTCGAATTCAAGCAGCAAATAGTAAATTGTAGAAATTCGAATTCAAGCAGCAAATTTATCTCACATTGCTTATGATCTGATTTAAGGAGACAAGAGATTTTACAAACCACTAATTTTTAATATAAAAAATTGTTCTTCTAGATTTTTAAGATAGTGGATAGCAAAAAATAATAAAGTTTTCATCTTGATGAATAATAACATTGCATGATTGTTCAACGTCATGAAATGATTTCTTTTTTGAAGTTTTCATAATCATTCTCTTTCAAACACCCTACCCTCATTATGTGTACCATTTGTCTAATTGTATTTTATTTTTCTCAATTTAGAATGTAGAAAACAAAAGTCATCCAAGAAAAAGTTAATTACTCTTTTGATCCCTATAGTTATCTTTGATTATGATTTAAAAATGAATGATTAATTTCAGAATGTGTCCAAAAAAATTTACATTTTATAAATAGATATAGAATTTGAACTTTAGTATTGTCTTATTCAATCTTTAAATTACTGTTTTAACAAATTCTTCTGTTAAGCCATTAACAATTAAAAAATCGTAATCCTCAACTGGAGAGAGGGATGATTCGTGTTGCGGTTCAATTTCAAACATGCATCGAATCCTTCAGGTTTTCTCTCTTACAATAAGGTTTCTCCATCATCATTTCATCCAATATTTAGCTCGTTACCCACTGTTGTCACTGTCAAAATACGATAATTATGTTAATACTGTCAAAATAACATTTTAGATAATTGTAGTTCTAATATTCTCTGTTTTATAGTTTTTCTTTTACAGCAAGTTTTATAGTTACTACATTGTTTTTACTCAATGCCATGTCCTATCCAGTTTACTGCATCAGGTAATTGGCACTTTATCCTCGAACTGCATTTCTTTCACTTATAAATTCATCTTAGTTCCTTAAATTTTGATTTAAAGCTTAATAAACGATTGAAAATTAGGTGCAAAAAGGTTCTAATTACTTGAGTTATTAGGTTTGACTTTGGATTTTAAAGTTGAGTTTTACTAACTAATATCTTTTGAAAAAAGATTTAAAAATTATAAAAAATTTATTATATAAAATATAAAAAAAGACTTAAATACATTTAAAATCCTCAATAAATGATCAAATTTTATTACAAATCTCTAATAAATATTTTCATTATTTGAATCCTTAATATATTTAATAATATGATATCACCACAACAGTTAATAAAATTTTAAAAAATCAACCCTGCAACATATTTGAGCCTAAAAAATTATCAACATTACATTCCAATAAAAAAAAATCTTTATGTTTAATTCTTTAAACAATGCTCTTACATGATATTTGTTTCAAGAAAATATGAACATTTTTTAAACGATCATTTATAATTATGATTTAAATAAAAATTATTTGAAGAAGTATTAAATAAATGTCACTGCTCCAGCTTGCATTGCTATGGTTTGTATCACCAAAATTGCTATTAATATTGGTTTGAGAAATTGTATTGGCTCATGAAGATAAGTTATTAAATAAATGTCACTACTCCAGCTTGCATTGCTATGGTTTGTATCACCAAAATTGCTATTAAGATTGGCTTGAGAAATTGTATTGGCTCGTGAAGATAAGTTATTTATCTTAGCGGATTTCTGTGAGATTTATATGGATGATCTGATTGTTACACACACTGAAGCTATTTTTTAATTTTCATTATAGTCTTGTTTTGAAATGCCCTTTGTTTATTCTTTTAGATAATACGTGTGGCCTTGATTGGTGTTTTTGTTACTTGTGCAGCATTTTGTAAATACATACAGATTTGAAGAATGACGGTGACTATAGGAAATTGAAATATGGATTGTGACCACTGATCATAGATGGGATGGTCAAGGGATTCATATGATGATATTAAGGACATCTGATTTGTCTACAATCAGCTTAAAGAATTGATGTACATGGTTATGGGAGCAGTAATTTTGAGGGAATCTTAATAACAATTTTGGTGACACAAACCATACAAGCTGGAGTAGTGACATTTATTTAATATTTCTTCAAATAATTTTTATTTAAATCATAATTCCCTCGTCACAGCACAAATAACAGTACTGACGAGGGTTTGATAATCAATTTCTGAGAAAGTTCACAGATCAGAAACTCTAGTCCACAAAATTCCCTCGTCACAGCACACATAACAGTAACACTATTTTAATTTCACAAAACAAGAGTAAAAGAAGAGATTCCTAGCAAAAAAATTGGTGTATTCTTAATAATTTGAATGAACTAATGTTGGTGGCGTTTCCAAGACCATATGGTATTGTTGTTAAACCATCAATCAGGATGACCACTTCATGGATATTGCGTCCGAGCCATTACACCAAGAGGAACTAACTATCCCCCAGAATTGGTAATGGACGCAATGAAAAAACATAGACAATGCAATAATAATCAAATTAACAATCTTTCACTAAAATGATTCTTCCGCTGCCCTTTGTAAATCAAAATAAATTCTAATCATAGTAGTGCTCAGTGGAAGGAGAAGTCGTTAAAAATGTGAGCTCACGGCGAAACCATAAGGCAACGTCCACTACCCAAACACACTTATGTGTTTCGTCTCATCATTGCACTTCTTAACATCAAAATTACTTATCAGTACAATGCAAAGCAACAATTGACCTAACACTAATCATCATTAGAGAAAAATTAATACAAAATAGAATAACTAGCAAGAAAGGACAACGTTTTCAAACAATTAAAACATAGGCTTCAGTGTGTGTAACAATCAGATCATTGATAGAAATCTCACTGAAATCCGCTAAGATAATTAAAATTATCATCATAAGCCAATTTTTTTTCACAAGCCAATTCAACAAATCAATGATAAAATTAAAGTAAAAAATGGTTAAACGCAAAAAATGAAAAATTTATATGAGGAAATGTTTTTAAAAAAACCTAATTTTCGAAAATTTTGGGAAATTAGGGTGTGCTCAGACAGCCAAGGGTTTGATAATCAAATTCTGAGTAAATTCCCAGATCAGAAACTCTAGTCCACATAAATTGCCTCGTCACCGCACACTAATAACAATTTTAATTTTAGAAAGAAAAAAGATAACAAAAAGAGAGAACAGAGATTCATAGCACAAAACATAGAAATACAGAAACTAGGATTCATAAAGATGCAAACTTTTGACAATTCAGGCACCAAACGGAGAAATACGATGAGCGCTGAATCGCTATTTGATTGCAAAGATGAGCGACGAAGAAGAACATGAAACAAGTTGAGGCAATAGGTTTGATTATATAGCCAGTGAAGAGTGAAACACCAAATTAGGGTTTCCAGAGAGAGCGTGGGCCGAACACGAACGTGCCCGTAATGGGAAAAACTTCATACACCATTTCATTTTCTTATACACCATTTCATTTTCTTAAAACCCAAAAATACCCCTGCAGCAGATTTCCTCTTATACTTTAGTTGGTTGTACCTTTCCTCTTCGGTTATTCACTTCACTTCATTTTGGTGCGGCTGCGATTGTTGGGAAGGCTGTGCATTGGTGGTAGTTGGTGGCATTGTGTTGATTTCGTCGGAGTTGTGGCGTAGTGGTAGTCGTCGAAGTCGCCAAGTGGCATCGTGGTTGCAAAGGTGAGTGGTGCAATTTTGTGTATCGTACGGATTCGATAATCCATAGGGCTTAAAATCAGCAATTGTCAAAAAAAAATTTAAAAAAATGGTTAAAACATGTATTTAAGTAAAATTTACTTTAATTTTATAAATTATTTGAGTGAGTAAATACAAAAAGTAAATTTTTGGATTGTTTATGCAAATTGTGATGTTGAGAATTTCATCATTTGTTAAATCACAATATTTTTTAAAAAAATAAGTATTCAATTAGAATTGAGTTTAATTTTAGAAATTATTTGAGTGAATAATACAAATAAAAAATTTGTGGATTGTTTATATAAATGGTGATCTTTAGACTTTAATGATTTATTTAAAATATGTTAATTTATCGATTGGTTATGTAAATTGTGATGTTTAGAAAATGTTATTATTATCAGTGTGTGTTTTTAGTAATGATTAAATAAATTTTGTAGTTGTTAGGATAGACAACGATTAGTGGATATATGACAATATTATGTCTGAAGAAAATTATATGGATGAAGACATCGGAATGGGTCCTGATGTGTTTGAAGACAATAATTGTGTAATTGATTATTTTGCAGCGTTCAACATGACTGAGGTATTTATGTGATTTTGAATGTAGTTAAAGTTGTGAAATTATTAAATTAAGAAGATTAAAGATGAATTATTAATTTGTGTAGGTGTTTGAATCACGTGATGCGGTATTGAAATGGGCTCGGACTATTGCAAACGATAATGATTTTGTAGCTGTCATGATGAGGAGTGACATATGGACGGGAAAAATAGGAAGAACATCATTTGTGTTAATTGGTTGTGACAGGAGTGGAAAGTATAGACCATTGAAAAAAGATTTCACACCTTCAACGACTAGCACTAGAAAAATGTGAGTGTCCTTTTAATTTGCGAGACAAACCAGTCTCAGAAGGTCAAGGGTGGATAGTGAAGCTTATATGTGACATCATAATCATGCTTTGGCTAAGTCATTTTGTTGACACCCATATGTTGGTCGACTAACACAGGAGGAAAAGATCATTGTTGCTGATATGACAAGGTCGATGGTGAAACCAAAACATATTCTTCTAACTTTGAAGGAGCATAATAAGAATAATTATACAACTTTAAAGCAAGTATATAATGTAAGATATGCATTGTCGTTGTCGGATTCGCGTTGTCGTTTTTGGAGGTCGAGAAGCCGTGGTTGTTGCGATGGCTTTTGCAACATAAATAGATATATTTTGGCATTCTGAGAGGATTAGGAAACGATGATGATGAAACTATGGTGTTTGTGTTAACGATGTTGAGAGATAGGGTTCTTGTGGAAGAGTCTTTGGTGTAGTCGTGGCTTTCGAGTTTTCAAGACTATATATTAAGTTTTTGTTTTTTCAAGGCTCTCCTTTATGCACACTGGTAGATTTTGTTTAATAATGTAAAAAATATTTTAAATATAATTTTTGAATTAATTATTATAAAATTAACAAGTATATCATATATTATGATTTATAATTAAATGACAATATAATTTTTTTTAAAAAAATTAAGAATAAATAGTATATAAAATGATAATGAAATTTTTTTACATTCTATCCGAACACAATTTTTTATATATATTATAAATTTATTGACTTATAAAATAAAGTTTAACTTTTATACATTTTATTGTTAGTGTAAATAAATAAAATTTATACTGTCAATCAATAAAAGTTATTTTAAATAATAACTTGTATTTTGATAATTCATATTTAATGAATAAAATTTGTTATTGTACAACTTGTCAGAATTCATTGATCTCTATGTCTAGTAAATTAATTTTAAGACTTTTACCTATGCCGATACCTTATATTTAAAAAGAAAAAAAAAGAGAATTAATTTGATGATTTTCTATTGTAAGAACATCTTGTTTTTAGAAGAAAATAAAAGTTTTTATTTTTTATTATAACTATATTTAAAATCATAATGTTCATATTTTTTATTGAGTGTGGATGAAAATTAAATTCTCTCCCACACACACATAAATAAATTAATTAACAAATCTTCAATGGATTCAACAATGACATTTGTATGCCCTTTGATTGTTAAGATTCAAAACTTCAAATCTCATGCATGGAGCTTGTTGTTTACTCTTACTCTTAAAGAAGACAATGTAGTTTTTGAGAAAAATAAATAACGAGTTTAAAATACAAAAAATTAACACTTTTGGAATAACTCGCCCTCAACTCGCCCTCGTCACGCCGTTCTTTCATCGCCCCATACCTCTCTTCTTCACAATCACAACAACAATTTCTTGTTCCCAAACCCTCTCCTACCCCAATTCTCCAACCTCCCTCACCGCGCCGCACACTCTCCTCCATCCACCGCCGCGTACATGGAGGAACCCGCCGCAGTTCCAAACTTCCAACCTAGAGTCAGCCACGAAGCGAAGCTGAAGGAACTGCTCCACCGAATCACATCGCGGGAGATAAAGCTATGCTCCGACGCCGCCAAAGAGTTCGTGAAACTCCTCAAGTCCGAGGCCGGCGCAGACCTCCTCCGCCAGTACGTGCGCGGCTCGCCGAAGTGCTCGGAGCTTCTCCAGGCGTGGAAGCTTCGCGAGGGAAAGCAAGGCATGAACTACGTGTTCGACCTAATCTCCGCTATTCTCAGCCAAAGTAAAGGTAAGTACAACCCTAGCGACATCGAAAGCGTGAATATTTCTAAGGATTTGGATAAATTCGCGCGGTTACTGATTTCCGAACGCTTGAGTGATATCCACAAGGAGGTGAATAGCAAGGAGTGGCGGAGACAGAAGGCGGCATTGTTACTCATGGCTTCGATTGCGCGGCGCGGTGCGAACTTGGCGTCGGAGGTGGCGAAGAGCTTCGATTTCAAGCTCGCCGAGTTCGGGAGGATTGCGTCGGAGCACCGGAGAACGAAACCGGAGGCGAGGGTAGGGTTGCTGCGGAAGTCGTTTGTCGGATTCGCAATGTCGTTTTTGGAGGTCGGGAAGCCGTGGCTGTTGCGGTGGGTTTTGCAGCAGAAACAGATGTATTCTGGCGTTCTCAGAGGATTAGGAAACGATGATGATGAAACTGTGGTGTTTGTGTTAACGGTGTTGAGAGATAGGGTTCTTGTGGAAGAGTCTTTGGTGCAGCCGTGGCTTCGGAGTGTTTTGTTTGGGAGTGCCACGTTGGAGCAGTTGGCCGAGGTTTGTGGAAGGGAAAGTGGTGGTGATGCTGCTGAGGTGGCATTTGGTGTGCTTCTTAGGGTTTGTACTGATCCGAGTAATGGTTTGATGCCGGACTCGAAAATGGGGTTGACAGGTAATACGAAGAGGGTCTTGGATCTCATGAAGAAGCTGCGGGTTACGGAAGTTCAGTATCATAAGGACTTGCTTTTGGCTATTGTTGAGGCCAAGGCTTCTTTTGGGTTGTCGTTTTTGAAGGAGTTTCCTTACAACATTGATAATTTCAAGTCTTCTTCATGGTCAGAATTGTTTATCTGGAATTTTTTGTTGTTGTTGTGGTATTCATTACGTGCATGAGCATGAGTAATGCTACTTTGTTAGCAATACAATATTTGACACTTTTTAATCCTCTCAAAATATTAGATGAAAACTGAAAATACATAGGCCAACCTTATAGTAGGATGGAATTATTACATGGTCTGGGATCACCCTGGTTTTAATCAATCTCAACATAACACATAATCAAGTGTTATTAGTTCTATCTTGTAAATTAAAATAATCAATTATGTGTGACTTAGAGATTGGTTGGAAACATGGACACGTTGTGGTTTAAATCTCTAATAATCTAATAAGTTCTCCTAAAGTAGGGGGGCTAGCATGAGATTTTACCCAATAATAATATTGACAGTATTAAAAAGAGTTAGCCAGAAGATGTTGTTACTAGCAATTCTTTGATATGTATGTTTTTTTTTTTTTTTTTAATTCATTCCCCCCTGTTTTTCGGATGGTGACTTGTGGATTTGCAGGATTTCTGCAATATCTGTAGCAGCTCAGTTGGTTTCATTGGTGGGTAATGGCATATCCAAAGAATCTGTCAATTTTCAATCAAATGGTCTGTGCCTGTTTGACAATATGGATTTGCACAGTATTGTGAAGAGCCTGTTTCCTCGTCCATTCAGCAGATCATTGTTTAATAAGGGATTGCCTCACATTGAACCTTATGTGAAACATGGTACTCTAAGGCTTCTTCTGGAGTTACTGAAATTGCTGGACTCTATTTTTGGTGGTTTGTATTGTAATTCTAATTCCAACAATCCATTCATGCAACATATGATGTCTATCAAGGACGAAATCCAGAATTATGTTCAAGCATTTCTTCCCGATCTGCAGGTTTTATTAAATCTGCTTTCCTCTTTAGATGCCAATTCTGAAGCTCGTAACTCAAGTTTAAAGAGAAATGCATTCCATCATGAACATAATAGCAGTAGTAGGAAGAAGTTAAAACTTGACACTTTGGAGAGTGGTGATATAGATATAGTTGTTGCTGGGATAAGTTCTACTCCAGATATTGATTTGACTGGCAACAGTGAAACAGTTGACGGTGGAGCAAGAGAAGATGCTTTGGATGATGAAGAGGATCTCATGAATAGCATAGGGGAAATTTGGGCTGTGGACCTTCATTCGATGGAAATTAACGCATTGGAAGACATGGAATCATACTTACTGTCTAAACTGCTTGATGCTCTCAGATATTACCGCGTATGTTCATATTTTTATAATCTTAATTTGATTGAAGCCATTGGATGTCATCAATACTGTTAAGTAATAAAAAAAAATATCTTGTCATCAAACCAAAAATAAAAAGAAAATATTAAATGCTTCTACTGAATTATTTTATTACTTAGTCCCTTTAGACAATTTTCTGTTTGCTTAGCATTTTAGTTATTTTCGTTATGTCCAGAATACTATGTTGTTCAATTACCTAAATTAAGGATATCTTAAGCAAAGGTTTTGATGGGTGGCTTGATCCTCAAGTTTCTTTGATGATTGTAAAAGAGTGTTGTTTATTTCAAGAACTTGATTTGTCTCCATGCACTGGAACTCAAATGCTTCATTTGCTTTTGATCCATTACACTCAAAGATTTAGAGACAAACTAGTTTTTGGTCTTTCAACTACCAATTTAAAGCTTTTAAGCTGCAATAAGTCTTGACATACCCCTCACTCTTCTACTTTATTCCAGGAGCAATGATATCTTTTAACAGTGTATTGTTGACTGTGGTGGCATCTTAGGGTACTACCTTGGATGCCTGTAATTTGTTTTACTAGATTTAAACTCCTACATTAGAGTTCTTCTGATTGTCCATAAGGGTTAGTTTTAGTCTTCCCTTATTATTTTGGCCCCATAAGCCATAATGGTTACAAAAAACTGCTCTCCTGATTGATCTGCTACTCATTAGTTTGTTGAATTTGTGGACCTCACTTTCCCTATCTCTCACTTTATCCATCAGAAACTGTAAACTTCATAGATATTTTCTTTTTTATTCTTTTTGTAAGAATTTCCTAGTTGGTTTCTTGGTGACTAGCATCAACTCGTGCATCCTCTAATGCATTTTTTGCTGAATGGTCCTGATTAAACCATTTTAAGTTGTATTCCTCTGAAGACCTAATAAATTGTTACTGTCTAGGGGTAGTTGGCATACCTTTTAGTTATCTCATTTTCTTTCTTAAAAAAAGTAAATGCATTTTGTTTTTAAAAAATAAACGTTTCCTATGATGGTTTTGTTCTCTTAAATGTGATTTTATATTATAGTTTTTTGCTCACTTTATTATAACCTTTCTTGGTGCATCATTTGTTTAAATTGACTTGCTTATTTGAACTCTTAGCTTTTTTATACATCTTTGTGGTGTTTGCCAATGATTAATTTGATTCAGACAGACTCGGCATAAGTTGCATAACAATTGTAAACTTACTGTTTAAACTAGGTATGAGTTGGAATTTAGTTTTTCACTTTTTCTTTGTTGACTTGAGGACGAAATGCGTATGAAATTATATTTTTTGGATTGAGTTTACTCTACATCTATAATTCTACAGTCATGTTAGAAGTAGAAGAATAGTTGAATGTGAATTGAGTTAAAATTTCGTCTGTTGTGGGAAATGTGCTTGTTGCATCTAATGTTGTCTCCCTAATTTATGGGTTAGCATCTTGCTAAACCATCCTAATGAAGGAAGGAAAGGAAATCTGGTGTAATTGTTACTTTGTTTTTATAGAAATTTATATTTTTACCTAAGTAATTCAAATATATATGATGTTATCTTATATTTCTTTTCTGTTTTTCTTGTGCAGCGTGCTCTGCCTTTCTCTTTGGATAATTCTTTTGAAACATTCAAGGGTCTTCTCAAAAGCCCATTGGAATTAACAAGTCATCTGCAGGTCTCAGTGTTGTCTTTGCTTGTGGAATACATTGAATGGTGTCCTGACGATGAAATTCCTATCAGAACTCCACCCATGTTGTACAAATACCTACAGCCATTCATTAAATTGTTAATGTTTTCTCCGTACAATGAAACAAGGGATCTGGCATACAAGCTGGCCTTGGCAGCTATGTTCAGTACTGGTGCTTTTGATGGGAATCTTCATGAGATAGCAGCATGGTTTTTATTTTTACCAGGTTATCATAGAAAGAAACCCCCTGTCAAAATCTTGGAGGTTGATGTATTACAGAGTTTGACTCTATTTGTCATATCATTCTTGTGCGATGCCGTTTCTACCCTTGGGAATAATTTAATTAAATATTGGGATATTCTTAAGAGTCATGCCCATTGTCTGGAAGGTGGTGAAGGTAATTAGTTTTATAATCTCTTATTTCAATTCTTTGTATACAGTTAACTCTAAAATCACTTATATCATATATTGCTTCTTTTCCTTTTTGTTCTACTGCATAAGTTTTTGATCTGGCTCTCTAAATTCATATGATCAGCATCTTTCTGTAGAACTATGAAGTATGCATAATGCATAAGCTCATTTTCTATGGTCATAGTATCCAGTTGGGGAGCTGTTTTTTTGGCATTTCTTTGGAAATGTTACTATCTGCTATTGCCAAAATTGTTTGCAAGTTATGGCTCATTATTACTGATTTAGTGGGTTTCCTTGCAGATTTATCACCTCAATTTAGCCCTTTTATCATATGCATGCTAGAGAAGTGTCTAAAGGTTATCCGACCTAAATCAGGATTCTGCTCATTGCCTAAAAAATCAATGGTGTTATTATACACTTGCAATACAGTCAAGTATCTCTTGCAAACACAGGTACATATTACATCATTGGACATTTTTGCTTAATTTTTTGTTTTCAGTTTTTGCGTATCTAATGTTAGATCTGTGTTTCTGATAGGTCAATGCTGAATTGTTATCTGCATTAGTTCATGCAGACTTGACAGAGAGACTTCGTGGCAGTTATGAATGTGATGAAGTCTTTCCTGAGTGGAAGCCACTGAAGGATTTATTGGACTTTGTTGAGAGCATACTACACAAACGGAATTATTGCATTTTCTCTAAAAATGAAGAATCTGTCCATCCTGATAGTTCTTTGGGAAGTGCGCTTGGTAGTGTAAATAGATTGTTGAATAGTGGGTCTGGTCATGAGATTGCTGAAACAACCATAGCTTTCATATCCTCCATTATATTGGAAGGCACCAATAAAATATTGACAAATATGCCATCACATGTGGTCATTCCACATGACTTAGTTGGAGTTCCTTTCTCGCTCTTATTA
>PYAF01003354.1:1331002-1348368 GCA_007407185.1 Glycine tomentella | reverse complement strand
GTACTAGCTTCAACAATCTTCCATCTCCAACTACGTCTTGGTGTCAATCATGAAGTGCTACCATCAGTTGTATGTGCTCTGTGTCTCCTGATGTTTGGTGCCTCTAAATTTGCAGGTATGCTTATACATTTAATATGGTTTACTGAATGCAATTATGTTGATAAGTCAGAATTAACATTTTAGTTAGATGTTTGTATCGACACTCTTGCTTTGGCCAGATATTTATGCTTTTTATTTCATTCTATAGTTAGCAGAATTGATTTATTGAAAGACTACAACACATTAATAGCATTGCACAGTTCAAGGGTACGGTGTCCTCCTGAAGCTAATCCAACTTGGAGATGGTAATTTTTCTTGGTCTTTTAATTTCTTATCCTTTTCTTGTCTTTATGTGGTCTGTAGGCATGATGTTAAATAAGGAAAACATAATTTCTTAGCTAAGTTTTTATAATTCTTGGTCACATGTTAAATAAGGCCTCAGTCTGATGTTCTCCCACTGCAAGTTTCAATTGGGAAACGTGAAAAACAGGGTGGATTCGAGCAGTGTCAGGTAATTGCAACTGAAATGCCACTGCTCCAATTTGTTTAACTACCCGATAAGGGCCATTGTATCTGGCTGATAGCTTAGGATTTAATCTTGTAAGCATTGAAGCTTGTCTATGCGACCTTATATTGAGATACACCCAATCCCCCTCCTTAATCTTTGAAGGTAGGTGATGATTATTGGCATACTTTGTCATTTGATTCTGAGCTGTGTTTAGATGAAACTTCAATTGATTAAGTGTTTCATCTCTTTCCAAAAGATCCTGAGCCACTGCCTCAACTAGGACTTCACCTGGAATGAACCTTGCCAAAGATGGGGGTGGTCGACCATAAACTATTTCAAAGGGGGTACACCTGGCAGCTCCCTGGTAACATGCATTAACTAGTATTCTACCCATGGGATAAACTCAGCCCAAGATTTGGGTTGTTCGGCACAGAAGCATCTCAAATATGTCTCCCAAGTTTCTGTTTAGTACCTCAGTTTGGCCATCTGACTGAGGGAGATAAGCAGTACTCATTTTCAAAGTTGTTCCTTGTATTTTAAATAACTCCTGCCAGAAATTACTCAAAAACAATGCATCCCTGTCACTCACTATTGAAGAAGGGATCCCATGCAACCTTATTATTTCCTTAGTGAAGATATCTGCCACACTCCTAGCAGTATAGGGATGTTTCAATAGTATGAAATGACCATATTTACTTAGCCTATCCACCACTACAAGAATAGCATCATGCCCCTTAGATTTAGGTAATCCCACAATAAAGTCTAGGCTAATATCTTCCCACACAGCATTGGGGATTTACAATGGTTGTAATAAATCGGCTGGTGAAGAAGTGAGGTACTTCTTTGGCAAATATGGCATGCTGCCACCAAGTCTGTAACAGTTTTCAGCATTCCTTTCCAATGTAGGGTTGTGCTAGGCTTCTATAAGTTCTGTACACCCTTGAATGGCCTCCTGCCAAGGAAGAATGAAATTCCTTGAAGAGCTGAGGGATCCAGCTTGAATTGGTAGGTAGTACCAACTTTCCTTTAAAGTATAATCTGCCATTCTCTATGGTGTATTTGCCATGTGAATCCGGATCCACCTTCAAATCTTCTACTATCTTCCCCAAAACAGGATCTGCTAATACTTCTTGGTCAATCTCAGATATATCTTGCCAATAAGGTTTGGATAATGCCTGTATTCCTTTATCATTTTCCTTCCTAGACAGAGCATCAACTACTTGATTCATTGCACCAGCTTTGTAGATGATTTCGAATTCATATGCCAACAATATAGCAAGCCAATTCTGTTGAATCTGAGTCGTAATCCTTTGATCCAACAAGGATTTGTGACTTTTTTTTATCAGTATACACCAGAAATTTTCTTCCCACCAGGTAAGGCCGCCCATGCTGGATGGCTAACACGAAAGCCATCAATTCTTTCTCATACACGACTTATTCAAGGATGCTTCTGATAAAGGTTTGCTGAAATAAGCAATGACCCTCTTCTGTTGAAACAAAACAGCTCCTATCCCCTTGCCTGAAGCATCACACTCAATGGAAAAAGGTTGAGAAAAGTCTGGCATTGCTAGCACCGGAGCTGTAGTTAACGCTTGCTTTAATTGGAAGAAGGCTTCTGAGCTTTCCTTAGTCAGTGACGAATTCAGTATTGAATCCTCCTCAGACTTGCTCGCTTCGTCCTCCGTCGCTGATGAAGGCTCGGGTTCTGTTGAAGACTCCTCATCCTCCAACCCACTGTTCTGCTCCTTAGATGCATTATTTTGGCATCATTATACATGATGCCTTTCTGTTCCATGAGCATCTTCATCATCTTGCACAAATCTTTAATGTCATCGAACTGTTTCGACACCTTCGCAATCACCTTAGTTTGTTTCTTGGATGATTTCTGCAACTCAGTGGTTGTCGTCTTCAATTCGCTGGTTGTCGTTTTCAATGCTGCAACTGAACATTCCAGCGCAATGAATTGAGCCTCTTCATGATCCATGATTCTTTCTTCGACAAATTGGACCAGTTGTTAGGAATCTTCTCCACTTTACTAACTGCAACTAGAGATAGAACAGATGCACACAAGAACCAACACAGAACAGTACACGCGGAAATAAAGGGATCACTGTTATTGATAGTTCTTTCACTCTTTACACAAGGATGAACACTCTCTTCCCTTTCAAGATTGAGACACTTCTCAGGTTATCTCAATACAATCAATTCACTCCCTCTCCTCCAAAAAGAGGCTATTTATACAAAACTACTAACTAACCTGCCGACTGTTGAGAGTCTAAATAACTCCCAACAATCTAACCGACAGATGACAGTCTAACTAACTCCCAACAACCTAACTCTCACTCCTTCTCATCTTATTGTTCCTACTGTACACTGGCCACGACTTAGTTACAGTAGATGATTCCTCTTGCCTAACATCACATCTAATTTGGTTTTTGAGGCTATGTGGGAACATAAGGGTCAGACTCAGCACTTTAATAATATGGATTTTTTTTTAACAAATTATTGGATTTGAGTTTCGATTATCAACATCTGATCTGAGTGGAATTGGGCAAAATTGATTTAATAAAACATTTGCCCACTTAAAATTAGCTTTGGTTTTTCTGTAGGTGAACTTAAATGAACTAGAATGTGTATTTTACTGCTATCACATACCAAGTTTAATGGGATTCTTAGTATTTTATCTATGCTTAAAAAATAATCGTATTGGAACTGTTTGTTTTTAGGTCGTTTTATCAGCCATGGAAGGATGATTTTCTGGAGCTCACCGACTCACAGAAGATGGAGGAATATCATGCTTGTCTAACTTTGTTAGTGATTACCTCTAATGTTCTTGGTGGAAAGAAATTAGAGTCGGCTAGTTTATCCCCTATAGATTTAGAGAAATCTGGCTTATTCCAATGGGAAAGAAGTTTACTGAGAAACTGAGAGTTCATTCGTGAGTTATTAGCTTTTCTTTTTGGGTACTTTAGTAAGTGTACAGCTAGTGTCAAAGTAACGATATTTGAAAATGCAAATTTTGCCTATTGAAACAGGCCATCTTTTATGTATTTGATGGCAATATACAAGTTAAATTAAAATTTTGGTCCTTTTATGTGATGTTTATTCTAAATTTAGTTTCAATATGGTTTTTCATATCTTGATTTTTTATTATGTTATAATGGTTGAACCAATAAACCACAAACGAATGCTTTCAGTTTCAGTGGGTTTGATTTAAAAAACATTGGTTAACATTTTTCTTTCAAATAGTAAGTATAAAAGGACGCAGGTTAACATGGAAGACCTAAATAGGTCTCTGACGATGGAAAAGTAATATGACCAGTTAGATTTATCAATTATGTAAATCAACCATTGAGATTTTTTGCTTTTTTTATTTTTTCTCTCTAAATTTCCAAATTTATCACTCCATCTTCCCCAACAGCACCCCCTCCGACAGTCCGTCTCCTTCCTTCACTTTGTTCCTTTCTCTACCTCTACTACTTCCCTGCCGGCGGCACCATAAACTACGGCCGCATTGTAACCTTGTAACTACACCGGTGATTCTTCACCAATTGATTTCCTTAGGAACCAAAATTAACACAAATAACAGAGAATGAAGATAAGACAACACAAAACTGCAGCAACGTTTTTTTTCTCTTGGAAAAACCAAATATGAATATGGGAATTAGACCAGTTCCTCCACAATACATGAAATATCCTCGCCACACTGATTGCTTCGCAAAGACTTTTTTCTTTATCTGTTTTTTCTCCGCTACTTGCAGCGAAGTTTGGGTTTAGATCTGAAAACTCAGTGCTGTGCTCGCTTTCACATTTGACAGGAACCATTTTACGGCGACCCTTGCGGTGGTTTTTGGACCCACGCAAGAGCTTTGGTTGTGCAGCAGCGAAGTGTCTGGAAGATGGAGAAAAAAAGGGGTAAATCCGGAAAAGTGAAGAAGGAAAGGAGAAAAAAAAAGTTATAAAAGAAGCACACCAAACGTCACCTCAGCCGCATCACCACCACCTTCCCTTCTACAAACCTCAGCCAACTGCTCCAACGTGGCACTCCCAAACAAAACACCCCGAGGCCACGGCTACACCAAAGACTCTTCCACAAGAACCCTATCTCTCAACACTGTTAACACAAACATCACAGTTACATCATCATCGTTTCCTAATCCTTTGAGAACGCCAGAATACATCTGTTTTTGCTTCAAAACCCACCGCAAGAGCCACGGCTTCCCGACCTCCAAAAACGACATCGCGAATCCGACAAACGACTTCCGCCGCAACCCTACCCTCGCCTCCAGTTTCCTTCTTCGGTGCTCCGACGCGATCCTCTCGAACTCGGCGAGCTTGAAATCGAAGCTCTTCGCCACCTCCGATGCCAAGCTCGCACCGCGTCGCGCAATCGAAGCCATGAGTAATAATGCCGCCTTCTGTCTCCGCCACTCCTTGCTATTCACCTCCTTGTGGATATCACTCAAGCGTTCGGAAATCAGTAACCGCGCGAATTTATCCAAATCCTTAGAAATATTCACGCTTTTAATGTCGTTAGGGTTGTACTTACCTTTACTTTGGCTGAGAATGGCGGAGATTAGGTCGAACACGTAGTTCATGCCTTGCTTTCCCTCGCGAAGCTTCCACGCCTGGAGAAGCTCCGAGCACTTCGGCGAGCCACGCACGTACTCGCGGAGGAGGTCTATGCCGGTCTCGGACTTGAGGAGTTTCAGGAACTCGTTGGCGGCATCGGAGAATAGCTTTATCTCCAGCGAGGTGATTCGGTGGAGCAGTTCTTTCAGCTTCACTTCGTGGCTGACTTTAGGTTGGAAGTTTGGAACTGCGACGGGTTCCTCCATGTACGCGGCAGTGATGGAAGAGAGAGTGCGACGCGGTGAGGGAGGTTGGAGCGCCACTTCGCACCCGCCACTAACGTCTATAGTGTTATGTGGGACTTGTCCTGCGCCGAAAGCGAGCAGAGGCGTAGGTTAAACTCTAAAGCAATTAAACGACATCATTTTCGCTCGTAAATTTAAAAGATTAAACCATCAATTTAATTATATGATTATTATTCTCTCTTCTAATCCCTACAAGATGGGAAAAACTTCATACACCATTTGGTTTTTTTAAAACCCAAAAAATATCCTTGCAACAACTTTCCTCTTATACTTTAGTTGGTTGCAGCTTTCCTCTTCGGTTATTCACTTCACTTCATTTTGGTGCGACTGCGATTGTTGGGAAGGCTGTGCTTTGGTGGTAGTTGGTGGCATTGTGTTGATTTCGTTGGAGTTGTGGCGTGGTGGTGGTCGTCGGAGTCGTCGAATGGCATCGTGGTTGCATAGGTGAGTGGTGCAGTTTTGTATATCGTACGGATTCGGTAATCTGTATGGCCTTTACGGATTACCCAATCCGTATGATTATTACGAATTGTACATCCGTACGATACACAAAACCGCACCACTCACCTCTGCAACCATGATGCCACTCGACGACTCCAACGACCACCACCACGCCACAACTCCGACAAAATCAACATAATGCCACCAATTACCACCAATGCATAGCCTTCCCAACAATCATAGCCACACCAAAATGAAGTGAAGTGAATAATCGTAGAGGAAAGCTGCAACCAACTAAAGTATAAGAGGAAAGCTGCTCTAGGGGTATTTTTGGGTTTTAAAAAAACCAAATGGTGTATAAAAATATCAAATGGTGTATGAAGTTTTTCCCGCCCGTAATTTAGAGTGGGCTGGATCATAAATTCCCAATCCATAGTCCACATTTCTAATTTGGGGAAAAAATTAGAGCTTTTTTCAAAAAGTAACCATTGTTTAAATTCTAAAAGAAATACTAAAGAATTGCTTTAAATTTTTAATCATTTAATAATTATTTAATTTTTTCCATATCCTTTCAAAAAAAATTTAGATATATTTTAAACTAGTATTTTATCATGTGCATTGCAAAGGATAAATATTTATTGATATAATAGGATTGTTTTTAATTGTTGATAATTTATTTTAAAAATATTTAAATTTTATTTTGAAATAAATATGAAAATGATAAATTAAAAGAAGTAATAGGTTTAGAAAAATCTCTTAACATGTTATCATTGAAAAAAAATTCTAAAAACACTCAGGTTGAAAAATAATTCCTAAAGATATTCTTATTTAATATAATTATACTAACTTATATATTAAAATATTAGAAAATACTTTTTCCTTAAGTAAATGAATATTTGTTAGATCAACTGACAAAATTTAGTTTATCTTAAATATGATTTGGACTTTAGTATCGTAAATATGACAAATTATACTCTTGGAAAGAATGACAAACTTTAAGAGTGATTAAATTCTATATTAAGTATTATTCCTGTAGTTTGTCCAAATTGAAAAGTTAAAGTCTCTAATTAATGTGACTAAAAGAATATTAAATATAGATATGGAAAAAGGCTTTGCTCGCTTAGATTATATTGTGAATCAAAACTAATAAATAAATAAAAATACACTTTGAACGATAACATATTTTCAACATAGCAAGGGAGATTTTATTATGCAACTTTTCAATAAATTTTCTCTCTTAATTCTACTTCTCATTACCACCATAACATCAGACTTTATTATGCAATTGTGTATTACAATAAATTCTCTCTCTTAATTCTACTTCTTATTACCACCATAACATGATTTCCATTCAAATCTAGTAATCACTCCCCAACACTTACTTTCCCACATCACTTGGAAAAACAACAAAATCATATGGTATCTCATATATCAAGACACCATATGCATAACATAGAATAAGTTACACTGAAAAGTAGACATACAAAATGCACCTAGATGATCATTATCAACTAGATTCTTAGTTATTAACTCGTGCACACTGTTTCCTTATCTCTCCTTCAGCTCCAAGCTTGACATTAATTCGTCCCATTTTCTCCATAGACTTGGCAAATTCCGCAAAGAATCCTTGAGTTGATTGAAGTTGTCTAGCGATAATAGACCTTGTGATAGGGCTAGTAAGCAATTCGGCATCTGATTGGAACAAGCCCCTTCTCTTAACCACTTGTTTATAAAATCCAAGATCAAATGTATCATGACTTCCAGGGTCCATCTCAATAAGTGAGTTATCATTGATGTTCTTGCACTTAAAGGTCTTGAGATTTATTGCATATTCACTATCTAGTGTTGGATCTGTGTCGCCCTTGCCTGTGAAATTGTATAGACGGGTTGAAATTGATGAACAATGGGCAACACCAATTGTGTGAGCACCTGAAGGAATAGAACTTTTGGTAATCAGAGATAGAGAAATTTAAATGTAGAAAAAAAAAGAAAAAAAAAACTTATACATAATTTTTTGGTGTTTATGGTATTATTCTCCAATCATAATTGGAGTTTTATTTAATTGACTTATGACTTATTTACTTTGAAAAATGTTTTTGTTTTCATTTTTAATTACAAATTGTCACCTCATTTTCCTGTTTTTAAATAGTATAAAATGATGAAAACAACTTTCTTTTATGTTTTATGTGTTCTTATACTCCCTCCAAACTCAAATATAAATAAAAACATATAATTTCACACTAATTATGGTTGTTAATTAAGTTTATTTAATTTTCTTGATTATATATATAATTACATTTTAAAAGTATCCTTAATCATATTTATCAAAGATGCTACTCACATTTTAATTAACTCTTGCGTATTTTTGAAATAATGACATTAATTAAATAAGGTTGAATGAGTTGAAATTGATTTATATTTCAGTCCATCAAACTTTATATATATTTTTTTCTTCTTATAGTTGAGTAGGGACTAAGTACAAGTTTTAGAAAACAAAAAGTAATTTAAAAATAAATATCAGTTTTATAATTAAAAGTGAAAAAAAAAATAGAAAACTTGTTCTCAACTACCCTGATGCAAACTTTTATCATGCAACTTAGTGTTTAACATACCAACAAGCAAGACAAGGTCATTTGCATCAAGTCCAACATTGCCAAAGATTGTTAGTTGGGTAGTTAGGTTGTGAAATGGAGCAGGAAGGCTGCGTAACGGATCTGCTGCTCTAGAGATGAGCCCATCCCTTCGTCCTGTTGGAACATTCCAATAGGGTCCACCCTGCAAACCCATGTCAATCATGACAAAACAAAGCTGAGTCATTTCTATTCTATATCAGAAAGCATAGAGAAAAAATAACATCACACAAACATGAGTTTTTTTTAGAATGATGATATTAACTTAAATTTCATGCATCTATTCTAACTTCTACCATCAGGCCAACCCTAGTGAGTAACACACAAACATGAATTTAATACAACATGGACAATAATAAGGACAGAATAAATTTTTAAAATTACAAGAGCACTTTTAATATAGCATATGATATTGATATAACAAATTAAAAGGGAAAAATGATGTTTTAAAAATAAAAAATTGTTATTATACATATTATAAGATGTTATAGTTTATCTCAATTTAAATATATTTTTCATTCTAGTAATATCTTTTTTAATTTATATAATTATTTATGTAATTAGTTTTCCGTTTAATATATGTAATGAAAGAACCTTTCATGCTTAGTCATTTCTTTACAAAACGCTAATATAGCTCCATCAAGCATCGTCATATTGCAACTCTACGTCACAAAAATACTTATATTGCAATGTCTGACGGAGCCATGTAAGTATTTTGTGATGAAGATTGATAGAAAAAGGACAAAAAAAAAAAAAAATAGAAAGTTTTGGATATTCAAACTATTTGTGAAGTATATAGTTAAATTTTCAACACAAGTACAACGCAATATGAATTTTCCATACAAATAGGATTAAGTTTAACTATTATTCCTTGTGTTCTTAGTTATAAAAAAATTTCAACTAATTTATGCTCCTCAAAAATGATGTGAGTACTTACAGTGGCATGAATAGAGTCTCTGGCTGTCAAAGCCAAGATATCAGCACAAGAGACTACACCAGGGCATTCGGCTTCAACAAGGCTCTTTATTGCTTCAATGAAGTCAAAGCCTCGGAGTGTAAGATTTGGAATAGAGTCCTTTTCAGCTTGATTGCCTGGTGTTGAGTCCACAAGCACTGATCCATCACAACCCTGAAATTAATATTAATGTATACACTACATGTTAATTAATGTTACCTCCTTATCAGTTTAACAAAATAGTCATCAATCAACTAGAAAATGAAACCATAAATATGTGCATACATTGACAAAACAATCATGGAAGTGCAATCTTATGAGAGCAGCTGCTAGTGATGGAGCATTGCGGATATGCTCAACAACGTACTTCAGAATTATTTGCTCAGCCTTTGGACAACTTTTGGCATAGAAACCAAGCTGCAATTGAGCATGAGTTGATCCAATTAGTGCTATAAGGCAAATAATCAAAGCCTTGAAGTAACTCTGGCTACCCATTTGTGCTTATTTGGCTGAGACCTTAATTGCCAGAGAACTATATATAGAGGATATAAAAACTCAGAAACTTCTTGCAAGAAGCAACTTCATTTCTATGGTTGAATTAAGACAGTGCTTAGATATTTATAGTCCTCAGCTTGTGTTACAATTAACGGGGCAAATTATAGAGATGGTCCATGCAGCATGTGACGTACATGTTACTTTACCATATCTTTCAATTTAAAAATGTTAGTAGTCAAATAAAAAAATTGAGAACTTATATTTATATAACGAATTCGTACAATTCATTTTATAACAAAAAGATAGGAAGAGAAATTAAAGTGTGTGCTAATAAAACAGATGTGATGAAGAAGAAAAAAAAAAAAGCAAAAATATTATTGCAAAAAAATGTAAGAAAATATTATATGAACGCATCTCTAAAAATTAGTTACTTGGGCATGCTATTAATCTATTTTTAAACTTGGCATATATATAACATATTCCACCGGTCATATTGCTTTAATTTATCGTCCGATTGTATATATAATAGTAAAATTTGAAAGAGTTTCTTGCGGTGGTTAAGACAAATGTACAAGGAATTGATGTGAACTTCCTAACAGCAAATAGAATTACTGTTTAGAAGCAGGTTTTACGGAGGATTCTAAGAATGAATAATTGACTTGCTTGCTATATATGTGAGGTTACATGCGTTATCCTGTAGTACACTTGAGCTGTCCATTGTTGAAATTAAATTAACGGTAGCTTCTTGCAGCCACCTATGGACAAATTGTTTGGATTTAAGAAATTAGAACGTGGCACATGAATTATAGAGTGGGTGAAGCACAGTTGCATGGTTCTAATCATTATGCTTATAATATAATTACTTAAACACTAGATGACGACAAAGATAGAGACAAATAATAGTCGTCCGGAAAATACTTTTGAAAAACAGACAGAGTAAGGGTATGTTTGGGTGAACTGATTAATTATTAAGGATCTTTTTAGTCAGTATTATCGTCATATAAGCGTTTATATATAGGTTATTTTTATAATTAAGGAGAAAATAAGATTAAACTGGTTTTCATGTAAATTATAAGTTGCTTTTATAAATTATATATCCTAAAAGCTTATTAAAATAAACGGAAAACAACTTATAGATATATCATATTTTTTTTCAATCGCTTCTATGAATACTTATATCATAAGATAAAGTCAAATAAACCGTAAATACATTCTTTGAAACTAATTTACCCTAAATCCCATATATACTACTCGAAGGTATTGAGGAGTGATCTTGAGAACAGCAGTAATATAAAGAGAAAGCAAAAAAAAAAAAAAAAAAGAAGTCATCATAAAGATACTGTGTTAAACTTATGTTGAAAATAATCACTTACTTTTGATTTTTATAATAATAAAAATAACGAATATTACTTCGAAATGAATTGATTTAAATATATGCTTAATTTGTAAGTGCCTGCATGAAAAAAAGAAAAAGGGGTGCATGTTATGTAAACGTTGAAAAGTTGAGATTGCTTTGCTGGGATCTCATCTCAAGACACGTGCAAGTTAAGTTGACTATGTCTATAAGCAATTAAGCATTGCAATGATAAGGTTTAAAATAACACAAGTCAAAACTATGTAAAGGGAGATTGTTGTGGCTAATGTTGTGGAGAGAATATCGTAGCGTGGGAGTGACCAACATTACTTGCTTAACTGACCAGCCTACCTTCAAAGTTCAAACAGATATGGATAACGGAGAGCAGCCCTTCACTAGGACTTGGAATTTCTCAACATTACAAATTTATAATGCATAGTATCTATTTCTATTTTTGTATTAAAAAAAATATCTATTTATCTTTAGGGTATTTTTTTTAAGAAGAAAACTCATTTAATGTTATGAGATTAATTATAATATAAGTAGGTTTTGAATCATCCGGCCGGAAAACCAATAATAGAAGTGTTTGATACATCTTTCAGGCTTGATGTGTGAAAGGTTGTGGATTGTTTCATTGGTGGATCTACTAACTAATAGAAGCACTAATACATTTCAAACTTGACGCTTGAAGGGCTATGGACCAGCTTGTTGAGAGATCGTCTATTGAAAGTGTGGGTTCTTTGAGAGTCCTAGATGGATCAATCAAAATGCTTTCACTTTAATGGCTAAGAACATCCATAATAAAATAATTTTCTTTAGCTATACACATCACTTATTTTTGCTTTTTTCAATACAAACAACTTTAAACAATAAATCTCTTCAATGGATCGAGAACAATTCTCTTTAATTGCTTTTAATGGGTCTCACCAATAATGTTTTTATCAGTGACAAGCTACTTAAAATAATTATATATGTTTTTTTATTAGTTTAATAATGTAAAGCAATGTTGCTTGCCAAGGAAGCAACCCGTACGTACGCCACTACAAAGGCAATTGCTTTGGTAGCAATATTCCTTCCATACATTGTTGCTTCTCAAGCATGCAATGCAAATGCTCTGAGTCATATATCTTAACTTATGGCTTAGCTGAAAAGCCCTCTTTTGGGCGTATGAGATTTCAAAGAGCCGATATACCTAGGGGAAGTGCACGAAAGAACACTAACACCATGTAAGAGATCAAACAAACTTACAAACAGTAAAAGCCCCAAGCCCACTGACAATGATTCTAAAACTTCCTAAACAACCTCTAACACCAAACAAAACAAGTAAACACTACCATGCAAGCATGTGCCAAAGACACATCATCCCTCACATGTCAAAGGGCCATATCAACTATGTTAAGTAAGGCCATAGCATGAAATGCACACCTCCTGACACATAGCAGGATATAATTACAAAAATCATTTAGAAGACACATGATATAAATAGGGGGAAGGCTATTACCACCCTTGCCCCAGGTTTACGGATACATAGGCAAAACTACTTGGGGTTTCTTGAGTCTCGCTGACTTTAGGACTCCTCAACATTTAGTATTCTTTAACGTGGACAATTTTTTTTTAATAAACTTAATTTTTAGTGAAACTTATTTAAATAAATTTATTTCAATAATATTTCTTTATTTTAGATGAACTTTAGGTATTTCTCTGTTTGAAAATCAATAACTAATTCATTAAAATATTAAGATTCATTTAAGAGATTCACATTAACTCCTAACAAATATTTTTCAATAATATTTATGCTAAAGAGATGGTCATTCCCAAGTCTAATGTCTTCTATAACTATGGAGGGTGAGTGCTATCTTTGAATCTTCCTTAATAATTAATATATCCTTCTTAGTCCTCTCATATGAATTTATGTGATTTAATGAGTTAATGGAGTCATCCACATGATTAAAATATAAGTTAGTCCATCAATCATGCATTGATCCACATGATTTTTAAAATACGAGAACTATAAATAATTTGGGTCATACAAAATCAAATGATAATTGTCAAGATTAAAAACTATTTAATGATTACATGGTGGCTTTAAAAAGTTGTGATTTTTTTTTAATCTATACCATTCAAATAAGATCTAATGATCTATATTTGTCGTTCTTACTTCTCACAATAAAAGTGTTCTCCTCCCCCTTCCCAATGTATGTTTTGTGTATAATAATTTAAATTGTTCATTATAAATTCAAATATATTTAATTAATTATCATAATATTTTCCTAGCATATAATTTATATATTATAAATATTATTCATTTAAAATATACATTTATTCTACATAATTCACATGATAAAATATTAGTTCTAATATAAAAACAATAAATAAAATTATGTAAGTTTTTTAGGTAAAAAATTATTTAATATTTGAAAAATTAAAATAACTTTTTTCTATTAACACAATTCGTATTGAGTATTAAAATAAGTGTAGAATTATATAATAGAAAGTTAGCCGAAATAATGCAAAAAAAAATGACTCATATAATTATATTATTAAATATTGAATATGTGAGTCTTGGCATTCTCTCTTTTATAGATATAAAATTAGGCTTAGATTCCTTTATCTTAGAATAAAATTTATCAATTATTCACTTACAATTATCTTAACTACTTTCTAAACATTTAATTATTATAAAAAAAACTTCATAGATATATAACATTTAAAATAGTCCATGCCAATGAAGTAAAAGGTCAAGTAATATATGAAAATTATTGCATGTATTAAAGTGTAATGTGATTAACTGCATGTCATATTTTGTCATTCCCTTCAGATATGTGAAATTATAAGAGAAATATGAGTATTTAATATAAATAATAAATAAGAAAAAATAGGGAAAAAGAGTAACTTCAAAACAGAAAAAAGAATAATTTAAAAGTACGAGCAGCTGATATTTGAAAAATAATAATATAAAATGAAAAATTTAAAATTGAGAATGATTAATATGATAATCTTATCCTAAAAGGAAAATTTAAAATCATTACTAATTTGAGAGTTTTTAAAAATTATATAAAAAGTGATAAATGGTTATAAATTCACGTATTACTACGATAAAGAGATTACAATATAAATATATTTAATTTTAAAATAAACTCAAATTTATAATAATTTTTTTATTAACCTTGATATTGATCGATAATGATGAGGTCGTTAGGAGTTATTTTGCATAATACAATCCCACCGACACAAGTGGTCAAAACTATCATCTTCCTCATTTAACTCCTTATGAATATTTTAAAATGAGTATACAAAAAGTTCAATTCATGATTATATATCTTAACTAAACATTTTCAAGATATTACTGATTAATAAAAATGAATAAAATATGTAACTTTACTAGTGAAGGACGTAAACTGCAAAGAAGGAAAAATGGCTGAATACATTGACCCCAAATTGGAGGACGAATTTTAAACTTGTCCCATTGCTAGTTCTTGACATGTTTTAAATCTGCCCCACAAGAGTTTGGTAGGATGTCAAAGGTGACACTGCATGCGTAGTAGCCAACATGATGTGTAAGGGATCAATGAGTGCTCAAATTAAACCCTAAAAAATCTACATTACTACTAGCTGTATGTCAAAAGCAAACAATATATTTTAAATCAAATAGGTAAAGTCTATATATAATTAAAACGTCATATATATCTTGCATGGTTTTGGATCTACCATGCTTCGTGTATTAATTCATAATCCATATTAACCAATGATTAGTTTTCATCAGTAAAGAATTAATAGTCTTGTTTACAGAGGAGTACGAGCTTAATAACGACATGCATTCAAGAATGGAAATAATTGGAAACAAAATAGAAAACGATTCAGATCACCTGGCTCAGGCTGTTTTTCATTTTTAAGTAAGTGGGTGGTTTCAATATTAGCTTGTAATTTTTTTCGTTATATATATATATAGTTTTTTTATTTAAATAATTAAATCAATGTGCAATATTAGGTAAGGAAAAGGAATTGCTGCAGCATAACCATTTTGTTTGCTGGCGTCCGCGTGTTATGCTCGAATATTATATAGGTAAATGACCCATTTGAATTTTCATTCACGAGAAAAGACTCGGGAAATTTTATATAATTATTAACATATGGGTATTTTACGAATAACCAACACCATATAAATAAAGAAAATTTAAATTCATGTTGCGTATTTTCTCTTCAAAATATTCATCAAATGGAACTGTGGATCGATCATATCACATGCATGTTTTGACTTTTGACCTTGACATGCAAATTACTATAATTTTATTTTTTGTTTTAATTAGTTATCGTTTACCAGACTTATATATGCTATGTAACTGTTATAGCCTATGAAAATCATATAAACCCGGTGAATTTCTATGAAATGCTGAAATATCGATTGGACCTCTAACTAAGTCAAATATATAGGCAAAAAATGACAAATAATATAAATTAAATAAAAAATTGGTAAAATAATGCAAACATGAAAGAAATTAGTAAAATGATGCATCCTAACAGGCCTATTTTGGGCGTGTTTTGCACCATTTTGCTATTTTCTTTCATGCTTGCACCATTCTGTCAATTTTTTATTTAATTTATATTATTTGTCATTTTTTGCCCAAATATATATTATATGATATAAAATTCAAATGCTCCAACACATGGAACTTTCGTCAAAATGCCACACATGGCTGTAGGAAAATATGCCAAAGTGTCAGGTGACCTATAAGTTTTGTCAAAATGCCACGCAGGCAAATTCGCTACCACTAAATGCGAATTACGTGGGTGATCTGGCGTGTTCCCATTGGCTATGGGAGGAGGCTGCTGACAAGGCATAATTCGCTGGCGTTCTATGCGAGATAGGCGAATTTGCTTGGCTGACTAGCGACTTATGTGGTACGGCATAATTGACTGTTGCAGGGAGTTGCGTACGTGATAGGACATGGCGCCTTGGTCACTTTCATTTGCACCCACCCCTCCCAACTTCTTCATCTATGTTCAGGTAATTTTTTTTTCTTTTTTATTTATATTTTTAATGAATTGGTAATTTTTATTTAATTTTAAATATTTTTTATTTATGTAGTTTTGGATTTGCTATTTTGTGAGGTTAGTTTTTATTTTTTTCTGTGTAAAATTTTTATAAATTGGTAATTTATAGTTGTGTATGTTTTAATTTTTTTTATATATTTTAAATTTTTTTTTTATTATTTTGGATTTGTTTAGCATTTGTCTTTTCTTTTAGGTTACTTTTTATTTTTTTTTGTGTATATTTTTTTATAAATTGGTAATTTATATTTGTGTATGTTTTTAATTTAATTTTTTTGTGTATATTTTTATAAATTGGTAATTTATATTTGTGTATATTTGTAATTTAATTTTTTTTAGTTGTTTTTCATTTGTTCAGCATTTGCCTCTTATGTAAGATTTATTATTGTGGCTCATTTAAATAAATGTTATTTGATTTAATGAATAAAGGACATAAAGATAATTGGTTACAAAGGGAAGTTATTAAAGGATAATTGTTAATAAAATAATTATCTTAAACGTATTAAAAAGATAACTGTTCATATATGCAGTTATATTAAAAAGATAACTGTTAATATATGCAGTTATATTAAAAGATAACTGTTGATAGGTGCAGTTATATTAAACGTAGTGGTTCAGTTTTCTTAGGAAGAGAGATATCTAGAAAACTGAATACCACCATTGTCTGCCCATGAGAGTTGTATCAAATCCCTATCAAAGAAGATACAAGAAAAGAAAGGGTCAAGACTCTGAGAAAGCATTCTGCCATTAAAGGATTTTCCTCAAGACTCTACGAAAGTATTCTACCAATAAAGATCTTCCGCAATTATGGACAGAGGCATGTTTATGTGAAACTCATGAATTCTAAAGATCCTTTTTCATGTTCTTGATGTAATTGTTATTGAACATGAATTATAGATTAATGCTTACATGTGGTATCAGAGCATGGTTTAAGAATTTGTGATTTTCCATTATTAAGTTTTTGTTGTTACAACAATAAAGTATTATGGTAGATTTTGAATCTTAATTTTCTGCTTGT
>PYAF01003354.1:1297826-1324489 GCA_007407185.1 Glycine tomentella | reverse complement strand
TTTTTTTTTTTTTTTATATGAAATTGGGGTTTAATTTATTTGGTATTATTTTCATGGTTATGCAATTTTGATTTGGGGTTTTATTCTCTTCGTTTCTTTAGAGTTTAACCTTTAGCTTCGTGGCTTCCTTGCAGACTTGTCTCAAATGCATATATGATCCCATTTGAGTTTGTAGTATAAAGTAATGAAAGTTTTCGAGATTGAATGCACTCGAACAAAATTGATGTAGTGACTTGTGAGGGAATTGGATTATGCATATTCTTTGATATTTTGGGTCTATACTGATTATATATAAGGAGAGTGGATATTGTAATTATTGGACTTAACATGTGAGAATGTATTTTATACATTCTAGTTATAGAGATCCATTGTTTCTTTTCTTTGTATGTATGGTATGTACATGTGTGTCCTCTGTTTATCTTATTTGTATGTATGTTATGTATGCATGTGGCTTTCGGTGTATACATTCCAAGGACATTCATTCATCAGACTGATTTTAATTTTATTGCATGGCAAGGTATTGATGGTAAATATGGGTTAATAAGTTATATGAATTTGAATGGATGGTATGAAGACATGAAAATTGAGTAGTTTATTTTGAAACCACAGGGGATCTTTTGGTCCCATAATGGGATAAGTAAGTTTCTAAATGTGTATGCCTTTGTTTGATAAAAGACTTACAAAGTTTCTATTTATTTCTGTTCTGGTTCATATTTTCTCGGACTGAGAATTAGTAATGAGCATAATATAGACAACAATAGCATCGTCAGAAATTTCAATTGTTACATCTCATCTCTGACTTGTAGTATATTTAAATTTCTCTTTCAGTGCAAGTTTCATGTCTGAATTCGACACAAACATCCCAACTGCTTTTGGTTAGTCTTGAATATCTCAGTTCATCTGTTTTGTTTTATGGCCTAAAGAAATTCAATTAGTCGAAACCAGAAATGCAACAATTTATCACTGGTTTGATTTCTGATGTGGTTTGACAATTGAGTAGATCCCTTTGCTGAGGCAAATGCTGAGGACTCAGGTGCCGGGACGAAAGAGTATGTTCATGTTCGTGTACAACAGCGCAACGGAAGGAAAAGCCTAACAACTGTTCAAGGATTAAAGAAAGAGTACAGCTATAGCAAGATACTCAAGGACCTGAAGAAAGAATTCTGCTGTAATGGTACTGTTGTCCAAGACCCTGAGTTGGGCCAGGTTTGTGCGTTTTCTTTATAAATAATGCATCATGTGAACATTCTTATTTTATTTTGTAATTGTAGGAGCCTGAAATAACATGCCATCGCTATTTGCATTCAGTGAACTTCTTCTCTCTCCCAATACCCGGGAATAATTTCTTAAAACTCATTTAGTGAACTTTTTTTTCTCTCCCAATACCCGGGAATAATTTCTCAAAACTTGTAACAAACATGAGAATGTTACATTCCCAGGAATAGACTTTTAATCCGTGAAACAAACGCACTCTAAGTGATTCTCAACAAATTTATCAATGAAAGCCTAAACATCAATTTTGTATGTATATGCAGGTCATACAACTTCAGGGTGATCAAAGAAAGAATGTTTCTACTTTCCTTGTGCAGGTAAACATTCTGATAACTTTATTATAATGTGGCTGTTGTTCTTTACCATAAAATAGTGTTGTGATTTCTAAATTCCTCTGTGATGTTACAAATAGGCTGGCATAGTAAAGAAGGAATACATCAAGCTTCATGGTTTCTAAAGCCTAACCAACAGTGGCAATTTAGCTTCATGCTATAATACATATAGCCTGCTGATTACATTTAATAGCAACAGCAGCAACAGCTTATAAATCTGAATCTAAGCAATTATCAGTCACAGCAACATTCTGTTATATTGTAGTTAAAAGAGTCATATAATCTGCTGTGGTACTGTTTTTTTTACCTATTCTTGATAGTTACTACTTGATAATATATGGTAAGGATAATATGTCTGCTTCTAAGACAACCGTGTTGAATAAATTTGTTATTATTCTTCCATGTGCAAGTGGTGACTCTTGGTTGCTTTTTAATTTGGGCCCTTGACGTGCCAAATGTGGGAACTTTTTTGAACTTAAGATTTAATAGGAGAATTTGAGATAGACACCAACCTAACCCCTGCTTGCTACAGTAGAGAGAAAATGAGAGCAGAAAGGAAATTTTGAAGAAAAAAGTAATATTAATTTATAGAAGATAATTTCTTTGTTTTATTCTTTCAACTAAATAAGAAATATCATTACTTGTATATTTTATTTTCTTTTTTAAGCTGTACATATCATTAGTTATTTAATTTGAAGGACAAATTTTAGATACATTTTATTTTGACATTTTGTATAATAATGAATTACATTGAAAATTTAATATATTAAAGTATTTGGTTTTGGTATTTGGATTAATTTACAAATTGAATATAATTTAGAGAAAAAGAGTTATGCATTGGTAGAGTAGAAAGTTTTATATAATCATTCACTAAAAATTCATTATGTATGATAAATTTATTAATTTTTAACTATTTTAAATAATTAAACAATGATTTGTGATTAAATATCTGAATAAAATTGTTTTAGTGCAAGGACATTAATCTCTATAATCTAAACGAAAAGTTATTTAGTTGTCATGCACTTATATATATATATATATATATTATTTTATCTTATTTTTATTTTTTCTTGTATAATTTATTATATTTTTTGCTTTCCCTTTCTATTCCTATCCCCTCTTTCTTTTTCTTTTGGCCCATTACTTCAATCCATTTTAAAATAAGATGGATTATGTTGTTTTATTAATTTATGGATGTTTATTTTCTATTAATTTGTCTTTAACTTTTTATCGCATTATTTATTAAATTTATCATTTTTAATGTTTTTTTTATCTTTATATATCTTTGGTTCATAAAGGAAAGTATAACGAAAAAAAAAAATAGAAGAAAAGATTGAGTGAAGATAGATTTTATCATACTTATCAATCGCGGTTGGAGCGGTCGCAATAGCGGTGGAGTGGCGCGGAGCGGGCCTTCAACACGATAGTAGGTGGTGTTGTGGTGCGGTTAGGGCTCGTGGACGTCGCGGGCGCAACGTGGGATTTGCGGAGCGGCAGTGATTGCGGAGGGAGCGGCCGCGATCGTGTCTGCGCAGTACCTAGGTCGAAGTCTCGCGTCATATTTAAAGGTCTGGGCTTCTTCTTCACTTCCTCTGCGCGATTTGTGACTGCGACCTCCTCCGTTCACTTCGACACCAACGTTACCTTCTCCGGCCACCATCTCTTCCTTCTTCGGTAGCTGTTTTCTTCTCCTTGAGGTTCCGTTTTCTTCTCATTCTTCTTCTTCGTTCTATTTTCTTCTCCTCCATTTTCGTTCTTTTTTCTTCTTGGTGACCTCTGTTTTCTTCTTCTTCTCCTTCGTTTCTGACTTTCCGTTCTGTTTTCTTCTTCTCCTTGGTGACCTTTGTTTTCTTCTTCTCCTTGGTGACCTCTGTTTCTTCTTCATTGTCCAGTCTAGGGACTTTCTTCCCTTTTCTTGTTGTGATGGCCTCTGGTTCCCCAACCCCAATTTCTAGTCAGCAAGAAAATAACAAGACAAGTAATACAATGTCATCAGTGGGATCTTCAAGTGCAATGTTTAAGCCTACCGGTGATAGAATTGACATCTTTTGAAAGTGGAACAGCTTACGAAACAAGGACAATAGGAAGAGCGTGACATGTGATTTTTGCTTGAAAACATCCACCGGGGGAATTACTAGAGCGAGAAAGCATCAATTTAGAATAAGAGGAGATGTGAGTGCTTGTAGGAAAATACCGGAAGATGTTAAATTGGAAATGAAGGCAGCCTATGAGCAGAAAATTGCTGAAAATGAATTATTGGAGGGGATGCAAGAATTAGAAAATGAAGAAGAAGAAGACGACCTGCAAGAGATTGCAGCTCGTACCAAGAAGAGAAATACAAATGTTAAAGGTTCTCTAGATTTGCATTTTTTCAAAAAACCTGAAAAATTTGTCCAATTGGGAAAAGAAAAGCGGCAAACGAGCATAAATGAGACTTGTCAAAAGGAAGCAAGAGCAAGAACAATTCAATATGTTGCTCGTTTCTTTTATAGGAATGGAATTCCATTCAATGTTGCTAGATCAAAAAGTTTCAAAATGATGCTTGAGGCAGTTGGAAACTATAGTCCTCATTTAAAGGCTCCAACGTTTCATGAATTGAGAGTTCCACTTCTTAAAAAGGAGATGGATTTTACAAAAGAATTGTTGAAGCATCATGAAGAGAGAGGATGAAATATGGATGCTCAATTATGTCGGATGGTTGGACGGATAGAAAGAATATGACCCTAATTAACTTCTTGGTAAATTGTTCATTGGGAACAATGTTTGTGAAGAGTGTTGATGCTAGTGAATATATGAAGATCGGGGAGAAAGTGCATGAGCTTTTGAATAACTTTGTGAAGGAGATTGGAGAAAAGAATGTCATTCAAGTGGTGACGGACATGGGGAGTAACTATGTTATGGCGGGTAAGAATTACTATTTGTGACTTTTAATTGTAACTAATTTAAGGTTATTGATTTTGGTCTTTTTAGGTAAAATTTTACAAACCACTAGACCAAAATTATTTTGGACTCCATGCGCTGCCCATTGTCTTGATTTGATGCTTGAAGATATTGGAAAGATCTCTAAAGTTAAAAAGGCTATACAAAGAGGCATCAGTGTTGTTGCTTACATTTATAACCATACATTGGCTTTGAACATCATGAGAAAGTTCACAAGTAAGTCTGAGTTGGTGAGGCATGAAGTTACAAGATTTGCTACAACCTTCCTCACCTTGCAAAGATTGTATAAGCAAAAAACAAATCTTAGAAGGATGTTCACTTCGGATGAATGGTTGAAGTCCAAGGCAGCTAAAGATCCGAAGGGAAAGAAAGCAACAACTGCTGTGCTTATGCCATCATTTTGGAATGATGTAGTTTACAATTTGAAGGCTATGGGGCCTATTGTGCATGTCTTGAGGTTGGTGGATAATGAAAAAAGACCCGCTATGGGTTATATTTATGAGGCCATGGATAGGGCCAAAAAAGCAATTGAAAAGGCTTTCAATGGCAATCAAGACAAGTATAAAGACATCTATGCAATTATTGATAGAAGATGGGAGTGCCAATTGCACCACCCTTTGCATGCTGCGGGTTATTATCTAAATCCCGAATTCTTTTATGGCAATCCGAACATTGACAATGATGCTGAAGTGCTAGATGATCTATACAAATGGATTGATAGGCTTAGTGAAAATGAAGATTTTGTAGATAAGATTCATAATGAGCTGCCAATATATAAGAGGGTTGGAGGACTATTTGGAATAAGTGCAACAATAAGGAAAAGGAATACAATGGCTCTTGGTAAGTGGACAATTTCACTTTTTTATTAATTTAAAATTTAAATTATTATTTGATAATTTGTGTAAATAATGCATATGAATTGTATTACAGCTGAATGGTGGAAGATGTATGGAGCACATACACCACATTTGCAAAATCTTGCTATTAAGATTCTAAGTTTGACTTGTAGCTCGTCGGGATGCGAGCGTAATTGGAGTATATTTGAGCAAGTAAGTTAATGTTCATTTAGATTTGAAACATTGAAAGTTGAAAGTTGAAACTGACATTTAAGCTTTTTAAATTATATAATAGATTCATTCAAAGAAGAGGAATAGACTTGAGCACCAAAAGCTTCAAGACTTGGTTTATATTAAATATAACCAAGCTCTTCAAGATCGTTATGAGAGTCGTGATGTCATTGATCCTATTGTTTTAAATGACATTGATGATAGCAACGAATGACTATTGGGAGATTTGGGTGAAGATGAAGGTGCAAATTTGATTTAGTTTTTGATGATGATGTGTTGACTTGGAGAGATGTTGCTCAAGCAAAAGGAGCTAGTGAACCTTTGAAATACACTAGACAAACAACAAAGAAGAGGGCAGCTCCTACTTCTAGGAGGGGAAAAGAAATACAAGTGGAAGAAGAGCATGGAAATAACACAAGTGAAGATGAGGAAGAGGAAGATTACATTTCTAGTGTTAGTGGGAATGATGAAGAAGACAATGACATCAATGTTGAAGAGGAAGAGTATGATGATTCAAATTAAGAATATTGTGTTTGTCTATTTTGAATTTTAATTTCTAGAACTTTAGTTACATTTGACAAATTTTAGTTGACACTGTGTTTCTTTAACTAGCTTTTTATTGTTAATAATAATTAGTGGATGAATTTTTAGTTATATTTTTCTTTTTCAACTTATATATTTATATTATAAATATTTTAATACACATATAAAAAAATATTATACTAGTAGTCATCCTGTTATTCGCTATTCCGCTATCCCAATTTTGAGCTATCTGGAATTAATAACTATGAATTTTATTTAGTTATTTGGTAGAAAAAAATGTGAAAAGAAAGGAAAGTATAAAGACGTGTTTACTTATATTTTTATTTTCAGTTTCCATTTTTGTCTTCACATTTTAATTAGAAATATGTCTTTTTTGTTTTTTATAATTTTTTTCATTCTCAAATTATATAAAAATAACACTATTGAATAAAAAATGAAGGAAAATGTATATTTATAAAAATAATATTAATATCCTGAAAGTTGATATCAGAAATATGATGTTTGCTTATATATTTTCATTAAATATCTAGTCAGAACTGTGCATTTATTTTTTCTGAACGTTGATGTCAGAAATATGCATCCCCTGCATTTATTATTTTCATCACTGAAGGGGATCCGTATCCCTTGACGGCCCCATGCGTAGGGACATTTTTTTTTCTTTCCAAATGATTTTTTTCTTTCTTTCTGAAAGTTGAGTGTGTATATCTTTCAATAATAATAACTTATGTTATATAATTAAGAGACGTGATACTTGTAAAATAATTTATACAATATAATCTGTATAACAATAATAAATAATGTGAACGATAAACACAAAAAATATATTAAATTAAAAAATGAGTGAACACAAAAATATGTAAGTTATTATATAAATTGTTGTACAAATAAATTTTTTCTTAAATTATAAAAAAATTGTGAATATTTTTTATATAAAGCTAAAGATGACTGTGTGAATATTTTTAAAAAATTGAAATATATTTTTATTACTTGTTAATGTGAGACATTTATAATTTTATTTGTCAAACAGCCTTTATTATTGTTGTTGACAATGAAATAATAATATATTTCAGAGTCTTTTGTTTTTCTTTTATTTTCTACTTCTTATTCAATTACAAAAGCAGAAGAAACTTTTATTTTATAGTTTGAATCTTTAGTAGTATTAAATAATTTAGAAATCTATATATTTTCTCACTATTTTATTTCTATCTTCATTTTTTTAAAGTTTCTCCCTTTCTATATTTTTAATCAAACAAATACTAATATTGTCACATCATTTAAATGTCCTTCGCGATAAGACACTGCTTATCATAATATTATTTGTTGCAATTTTCTAACTTTAGCATTATTTCCACTCTTCTAGAAGCTCTATTTCACCATGGCAGCCGGCAGGCCAATAGCCTATTCATTTTTAAAAAAGTTTAGAACATAAGTATCACGTGTAAGCTTATTTGAGTTAATAGTATTTAAAGTTTAGAAAATGACGTTTTTAGTAAAAGAAATTTAATGATATTTTTTTGGACAATCAAATTCTAAACCTTATTTTAATTGATAAATCAAATATATGTATTCCTTGAGTTTAATCCATCAATCAGTAACCTAGCATCACTTAAACATGTAATGAAAATGCTAGTAACATACTGAGGTTGATGACTATGTACTTTTTTTCTAGCTTCAGTTCAGTTGATGACTATGCGCTTTTAGTGTAAATGATTTTACGTTGTCAACTAATAATAATTGTTAATATAACTTTTTAATGTACTATTGTAAAAATTAATAAATTTATCATACATAATAATTTATTTTTAAAGTATATTTAATAAGTGTAATTTAAATAATCTATTTTGAGTTATTTAAATTGATTCTCATAATTTCACATCATAATTAAACAACTCGCACACATTTTGCTCAAACAAAACAGATTTCAAGATTTCAGCAATCTTTAAATTACTTTTCATAAATAATAAAAAAAATATATTAATCATATAGGAATGTGAGAGTCACACTCTTTTGAAATTTGAACCCATTTGGTTGAAATTAATTGAAAATTATAAAATTCAATGAGTCTCATTTTATTTAATGACTCTCTCTTAATTTTATGATTTTAATATATTTTAATTAATAAAAGAGAGTATATAAATAAATGTGTTAAAGAGTGTATTACCCGTACTTATATAAATCATAAACAATCTTTCCTTATAGAAGCAATCAAGAGTTTAATTTTAATCAATCCAACTAATGATATAAAAATGTCTAAAAATTAATTTTGCTAGCACTCTCCTCTAATGATATAAAATTTAAAAAATGACTAAAATAAACAATTCATTAGATCATAAATGCTGGAGATGCTCCTAGATGATAGTGTAATTTTTTTTAATATATTGTTAGTGTATAGTTTATTTTTTCTAACATATATTATTAACAGTAATTAAGACAAAATCATTTGATAAAACTTGTATAGTTGAGTGATATTTATATTATTTAGAAGCATTCTTTTCATGAATGGTTAGAAGGTGAAATTAGAAGAGTGAATGGAGGTCTATGTTAAGTCTTTTTAATCTATAACAATATATAAAAGAAAAATTTCTCTTTTTTTATCACTTTTACTTAATCAACTTTACTCCTAAACTAATCAAGAAATTACCAGCTAATATCCTTTTCTTCGATTACTTAAACATAACCGCGCACACTAACATGATGGTTTAGGGTTTTCCCCGCTTGCCAATCAAAACACGTTGGCCACCAACTGCACTCTCTTTTTCTGTCTTCTTCTATGTTTTTTTTATCACTTGCCTTCATTTTTCTCTTTACTTGCAGCACACTGGCTTTTTCTGAATTGTCTCAATCTCAGGTATAAGTCTCTCTTTCTCTCATATTCTAGGTTTGTTATTCCTTGCCTCTTCTGAAAAATGTAACTTTTTTTATGACATGGTAACTGACTCTGTTTCCATATACTATGTAATTGCATTGCAAAGTCACTAATTTCCTCCGGTGTTTCAAATTGTGCAAAAACCAAAGGTCAAGGAATCATCATTGTCAATTTTAAGGTTGGCATTTCATGGAGTGATTTTACATTCTACACAACTCTTATTTTCTTTAATCATTTATGTCTTCTGATTTTTCATGCTTTAAGTTTCATACTATCATTCTTCTTTTCACTTTAGATTTTACTCTTATCAAGTAAAAAAATCGACCTTTTTATTCATTAACACTAATTGCAGATTTGGTTGAAGTGAAATCATTGTCCAAAATATTCCATAAATCAGTGAAATCAATGTACATTAAATACTTCTATTTTTCTTCAGCTCTTACTGAATTTCCATAAACACAAGCATATTTACTGAAGTTTATAGATAAAGGAAACACTAATAATAAATAATAAATGAATAGAAATTAACAAAATTAATATGCTAATGCAAGAAATGAATTTTTATAAATAAGATTATTATAGTGGTAGTTAAAAATTGCCATGTTTAAATCAATTTTTATGATAAATATGTTATTGGTTAGAATATTATTATATAAAGTGGCGATTTATAATTATCACTATTTTTAAAAAATATTTAAAATTTAAAAATTAAGAAAATATTTGTTGACGAAAAATGTAAAAGGAGTAAAATGAAATTTTTTAAAATATAAAAGATTAAAATTAAATGTTTTAAACTTAATGTACTAAAATAAACTAAGCGTAAAATTTAATGGATCAAATCAAAACTCATATTAAGCCAATTATACTAACTTCCATAATGTTAAAAAATATTACACTGATAACCCCATATATATTACAACCTCCGATCATGCCTATGAGAAAAAAGATCCAGTGTAAAATAAGCTTTTGTATATTGTGGGTAATTCGAAAAAATCTCAAGATATTAATGTTGTACTTATTTATAAAATACTTTTAATTTTTAATCAATCTAGTTTTGTTTTTTTTAATCATTTAAGAGGTTAAATCTTTCCAACAAATGACAAACACACAAATCCATTGATCAAATCTCCAATCATATATATTTAACATCGTTATATTTAAAAGCATTTTAAAAACATTTATATATTTTAATTTTTTTTTTATAAAAATATTCACAAACAAAATTTAAGCCATACATTATTACACCGGGAGTGAATGAAGGTGGTGATGTGAAAGTGAAAGGACATCAAAATGAGATAAAAGTTGATAGCTTTTGTTGTTTGGAACGAGTGAAACAACATAAAAGTAGCTAAAAACTTTTGGGATCCACTTAATAAACTTTCACCTAAGAAATGAGGTCAAAAACAATATAATGAACAATTAAAACATGAGGGTATGCAAATTGTTCTATTAACGCCCTTAATTTGTTATTATTGTATCGCAAGGCCCTTGTGACTCTCGTGTCACTGTGAGGCATATTTGTTTTTATAAGAAACTACATAATCAAGGCATAATCAATTATGTGTCTTCTGATTTTTTTAAAATCTTACCTAAGACATAATTGATTATATGATTATTAAATTTTAAAAAAAAATTTCCTAAAAAAATGATTTTTTTTATAGAATTGGAGATAAAATGAGAATTTAAAAAATGCTGAATTTCATTTTTTCTTTGATTACTTAACTAATCACTTTAAATTTGAACATTTCATCTTTTTTATAACAAGTATTATTATTTTTAGTCTCATTCAACTCTCTTTCATTTTTTTATATTTCATTTTTCACCCTTTCATTTTTTTATTATTTCATTCTGCAACGTAATGCAAGGCTTTTTTTTTTTTTACAAGCTAATGCAAGATTTAAAGAGACACTTATCTATCAACCATGTTACAATAGGTTAGTTTTTATGTACTATTTAATTAAATATTATTTGTTACAACTTACAAGACCTTTCTTAATCTTAATTAGTTTGTTCTAGATGATCGAGCTAGACTCAATAATATATATAACATGTGACAACATTTGCAGTCTAACACTGTCACGGCGTTCTTATCCCTTTTGAAAGATGACTCGGCCCTCTTTGGAGTTATGCATTGCCATCTATTGTTTTTGCATTAAAAAACAAAACAAAGCATGTTTTTGTTTGATTGCAATTGTGCATGATTAATGTTTGTCGATTAGAAAACGTGTGAAGGACTTTTTTTTTTTTTTTTTTTTTGAGGTAAACGCAAAGTCCTTTCTAATCATACCAAAGCTTTCTTCTACCCTTTTTCAACATTCAACAAAATCAGTTGCGTGTTGAACTTGGACCATAAAAATGATCTTAGCATCATCAAAATTTGAATCGGACTCTATGGGATTTGACAATAAGAGTGCTGTCTAAGTTGATTCAAATAAGGCAAATTCTTTTAGTTGAAATCGGTATAATTTCTCAAAAATTCCGATGAAATTATATTAACATGATTTGTCCTTTTTTTCTCGAAGAATAATTACTCAAACGAAATAGTTAACAATAAATAAACTCAGAAAAATACATCGACGCCTATGGAAATTACTAATAAATCCTCAAATTAACACGATCTTAAATAATAATAATGTATTAGTTAATTTTTCTTCGGCGAAACTGGGGAGAATTATCTCGGTCCAGGTCTTATATGAGATTCTAGATGATTGATTAGTCCAGGTCTAGAAGATTGATTAGTATATTATTTTCTCTTTTGGGGTGAATTATATACTTTTACATTAGTGTGCTCTACGAGGTCTTTTGTTTACTTTATTTTGGCATTTCTCAGTTCTCAGTTATTCGAGAAGGGGATAGGATAAGTGGAAAACGTAGCTACCAGCTACCACCATCCCAACAACTACTTCTCATGACAATTTTGCTCGAAATTTCAAAGGAAGAAACGACACTTAATTCTTTAACCCAATTGGGCAAAATTCGGCAAAGCAAAAATAAGACTACGATCGAATTTATTAGAATTTAACTCTGGCACATTTAATTTAAAGAATAAAATGAAAAATTATAATAATTAATTTTGTTATATTTGTGCTGATTTTATCCCAATATTTACAATTATAGTTTTCCAACGAACAATCATAAGTTCATATTTTATTTTTTAAAGTATGTGTTTGCTGAGTTATATATATTAGAATCGTGTATTTTTTTATATATTATAAATCCCCAAAAATATCTATAGATATATCTATAGTCAATGTATTCATTACCATAGTTAGAAGCTCCAACTCAATATCAAGGTCATGATCGATATGTCATTATTATAATTATCATCAATAATAAAATTCTTAGATTTGTTATTCAAAAACTTATTCAGAAATACTGTAATGAAAGAAATATAGGAATTTATCTTTAGGTATTTGACCAAAGAGGATCATCCAGTTCTTGTAAAACCTATCACTTTTAATTTTAAGATAATCTCTTGTTATAACTTATTAAGGCACTCATATTATAAATATATATATATATATAAAATAATAATATTTCATTTAAATAATGCAAAAAATTATTTAAAAAGTGAGTGTTCATGAATACTAAATTAAAATAAAAGTTATTGGAGTCCTTTTGTTTTTTTGAAGGAAAAACATTGGAGTCCTAGGAGATCAGTTTAACTTATTCCAGTTTTTATTATCTTTATCTTTTAATTTAGAAAAAGAAATGTTGGGACATTCCCAGTATCGATCATAGATGATGGAATAAAAAATCCATGGAGAGAAAAAGTGACGGTATATGTGGGAAGAAAAAGCGAGAGAATATAATATAAATCTTGTATCATAATATTAAATAGACTATGATAGTGATTTAAGTTTATGATAGAAAAAGATAAATAAATCTTGTATCACAATGCTCAGTAACATATAAATATAAATAAATTAGAATGGACAAACACGTCCTAAAGAAAAAAATTCCATCTGGGTTACTTTGGGAAATGTGTTAGCTTCTGCCACAATAAATCGATGCGAGCTTAACTGTTCCAAATCAACCAATAATTATCTTCGATAGAGATGTGTAAAATATGTTGTTTTCTCACCATAACATCTTCTTAAACTAAAACGTGTAAAGTGTATATGTGAAACAGAGTAATTAACATGAAATTTCAACACAAAACTATAGTATTCATTTCAACAATGTATATTATTGCATTTTTTTTAAGAATGTATGTTTTTGCATTATTACGTGTAAAGTAATACTTTTGTTTTTCTAGTAGTAATTAAGAAATATATATTTTTTTATATAAATCATTATAAAATTAATTAGTAAATTGCATTAATAATATTAAATGATACTTTTTAACAAAAAAATCACACTTTAAATTTTTAACCATTATTTAAGAAAAATTAATGGTTAGCAAAATTATTTTTGTTTAATTAATTACTTCAACTTATAGGAATTTATTTCAGTTGATGAAGTTGGTCAAAGTGTGAGTATTATAAATTTTAGATATTGTATTTAAATTAATTTTTTTATAAAAAAATTTCACCCATCATTCCAAACTCTTATCAAACTGATTTATTAGTTATGCGCGCATAATTATTCCTGACACGATCTAGTACTTAATGAACTATGTACTACCATAGTAGCATCCTAAGATCTTTTGTTACATTAACATCTTGATACTTGATTTTGTTCCTTAGATAACCGTGTGCATCTAACACCGTACAAAAATCCACGCCAACTAACACGTACAAGCCAACTACCAAGCAAGCACGTTAGACTGAAACACCATTTGTTCAACTACCACTCTCTATTTCGCTTTCACTCCCCATTCTTCTTCAATTGTATTTGTAATAATACCCTTCCACTCCCCTAGTCCTAGGAATTAACCTGCTCCTATTAATACCTCTAAATCATTTCCATATTCTACACACTTCTTTATCTGCATCTGATTCAATATACAACACTGAAACTTTCAAAGCTCTTTTGAGAACTTGTTATCGCAATGGCTGACATAGATCGCTCCTTTGATAATAATGTTTCTGCTGATTCTACCGGTACCCTTTTAGAATCCATGTCCTCAATAGTCAATTCTGTTAGCTAGATAAGAATATATCTCGAGATTAGTTTTTGGTGGGTCTATAATATTATCATATAACATGCACCTACAAACTTGAGAGTACACACTCATGATTGATCTCTCTTCAGTTTTATTTCAACTATTGTTCTGGGTCACTTTTTGGTCTTTTTTTATGCCATTACACTTGTCAAATTTGGAATATATACTTTCTGAATCCTATTCTTATGGCCCTTTTTATTTCTTGTTTGGGATATCACCTTGTTATCATGATTTCTGAGATTGCTAGCTTTCCTTTCTCTTATGAGTTATATTAAATATTTTGGTTTTGATTTTCTTAATGTGTGCTCATGGATACACTTTAGGAAGTCAAAATTGAACCAAAAAAATTATTGACAATAAATTAATATATTGAAAGCACAGAAGTTATATATTCATTTCATTTTTTAGTAATTTAAACTATTTAACAAGATATGACATATATCTGTTCATGCATTACAAAATTTGTTGTTTTTAACATAGACGTATAATGAATTGATTTGTGTTTTGTAGAGAAATCAAGCCACGTTTCAGATGTTGAATTTTCTGAAGCTGAGGAAATCCTTATTGCCATGGTGTATAATCTGGTTGGGGAGAGGTGAGTATGATATGTTTTGTTCTACCATTTTTCACTTTCTTCCCAAAGTCTCTCTCTCTCTTTTTCTTTTTAACCATTTGACGATAAAGGTTATGAAGTAATAAATGTTATGTTCTCCCTTAGGTGGTCTTTGATTGCTGGAAGAATTCCTGGAAGAACTGCAGAAGAGATAGAGAAATATTGGACTTCAAGATTTTCGACTAGCCAATGATCGGTGGCAGAAAACGAAGCAAGGAAATGTTTGGTGGCTACAAGTCATTAAAGTGACTTTGTGGGGATATGAAATGGAAATTGATCCTATTAATCATATGGGTACTTATATTTGCATTTTGCGGTAACCAACAAAAAGGGGCATGCCATTCTAAAAGCCCTTATGTGTAATGTTACTTAATTTTATCTTTGTAATGTTCCCAAGTGTTTTAGGCAATCTATGATTCAGATCTGTTCATGTCAAGAACAGTATGTACTTAATTAATGCAGACCACCGGCATGTGCATGTGTATTTCTGGTTCATTTAGCCTTCTTGCTAATGGTTACAACTAGCTTTGCGTTGGCCTATAGCATTGGATTTGGAAGCGGATTTTTTCTTTGCATGTATACACATAATTAAGTGTGTTCGTAAGGCATCTTTATTTTTTGTGTAGGTTTAATTTCTTTTATATATTTGATATATGCAACAGTTACTTTTTTTATATAAGACAAAGATGGTGGAGTAAAAGGTTACACTCTAGTACGTACTTGTGACTTGTCCATTACAAGAAATATCATAACAAGAGAAGCTTACTAGTGGGGATAGATCGTTACTCATAAAATGACAGGTATTTTTCATCCTTGCTTAATTAATTTATAATGAGCTTTTCACCTTTATCATTTCTACCACCTCATTTGAGTTTACATGAGAAGAATTAAAACGCACGGGCTGGTTTCTATGTATATCTATATTGACCATAATAAGCTCATCTAAATAAGTTTTGAAAACTCGAACTCATTCCTCTTATTTTGTCATCCTTAAATGTGATAAAAAAGAGAGTTTTACCTAAAAAGGTAGTGGCCAGTGGGTGTATGCGCACCTAGCCATGAAACAATATCACAGGAGAAAAATAAATGAACTATTGATGGAATGTATGTTACAATATTTGCAAAAAGAAACAAAATGGTTTATCTCTTTAGTCTATACATAATACCCCTTCTAAGTAGATGGGTGGTAATAATTAATTATTACCTTTCTTGCAAATGCATTGATTTTTTTTTGAGAGTAAATACTACACTAGAGATTGTTGTACTTGTATAGTTTTCTATCTAGATGATGGTAATGACTATGATCGAATCACCCTGTAGGGCTAATTTCATTGAATACTTGCATGTGGGTTTCACCTTCCATGTCCATAGATATCTAACATTACAATATTGATAAGACTAAATGAGTTGTTAGCTTATATTTGAGTTGATTTCAAAGTTGGACATTTTTTTTTGCTTCAAAGATGGAAATAAGTAAAGTTTGGTATAAATCATATTTAGGTACTTCAATAGATATTTGTAATCATAAGTAAAGGAAATGAATTTTTTTAACTACTTATTAAGGAATGGCGAGAACAAAAAATATCTATCCACCTGTAATATGAAATTATTTAAATGTTAAAGACTCAAATGGGGTTTAATTAGTTATTACTTAATTATATTTTAAAGCTTTCACATTTAAATAATTTTATATTGGAGGTAGATAGGTATCTTATTAGTTGCCTATGACTCGTTAATAGGTAGTTAAAAAAATTTCATTTACTTTACTTATGATTACAAATATCTATTAAAATATGATTCATACCGAACTTTTCTTACAAGAAATTCGTAGCAAGTTTTACCCAAAAATATATACCAATATGGTTGTTGTTTTTTCCTCCAAAACTAAACTCCCACTCATACACCTAAATAAATGAACGAGATATTGAGTATGTTTTGGTTCGAAGGAGGGCCAATGAATCCGTTCAATAGAGTAACCCTATTATGCCTTTATGTGGAATAATGGCTCAATAGAATGGGACCATTTTAGTATGTGATAATAAGTTATCTAGTAAGCATGTAAAATAGTTTTTCATCATAATCTAATAATAAATTATTATGTGTGACAAATTTGTTAATTTTAAAATAATTATTTTAAAAATTATCATAATAATAATAATTGGTTGATAGTATAAAATTATTACCCAACAATAAATTATTATATATATAGAGCATTCAAAATGATTGAAACCTATGAATGAGTTAATTCGGTCTATTACGGGTTTATGTTGAAAAAAAATCAAATATTTGATTAGTTAAGAAATTGAATTCGGTCCACCTATGATCCGACTCATCTAAACTAAATCTAGTCAAGATAACCACCAAACTCATCTAAAAATTAAAAAAATAACCTAACCCACTTACGCTATTACTTAAAAATGAAATGCTTTTGTCATTTTTCTAAATTTTTTTATTATATTATATAGTTACCAATTTATAATAAATATTTCACTTGCATTTCATGGCAAGATATTTTCTAACTTATTCATATGTTTTTGTTGTTTGCAAGTGTGGATCTCTAGTGAAGGATTTGATTAATATTTTCTATATTTAAACTCATGAAATTTAAAAATAATGTTATAATTGATTATTTAAAGTTCTACTAAATATTTTTTTTTCTTTCTAAAAATGATTTTTATTTGAATTTGTTTTTTAAAACTATATGATTATCATTAAACTCTTTTAATATTTTTAAAAATAAAATCCTAATTTGAAAAAGTTTTAAGTTGACCATGCGCATATGTCTGATTTGTACACTTGCACTGTTGCACGGCACCGATCTATTCTATCTTTATAAGGCGCCACGTGCATAATCACCCCATCCCCTTAAAAAAGAGACATTAAATTTTATTTTGATTTGTAGGAAATTAATAATTATTCGTTATTGTTTTATATAAAAATAACAGTATCATGAACCATTCATCCCAAACATATATGTCGTGGGGATAAATAAGCAAGTAGTGAATAAAAAAGGTTATCATGGCATTAGGATAATTTAGGAAAATAGATATATCTTTCACTTTCAGAGGAATAAGAAGAGTCGTAATTCAAACTCACAAGAAACCTTAGAAACAAATTACCTTCTCGAAATGATAAAAACCTCATCCGTTGTACATCATTTCCCTATCATCAAAATATAGGACCACCCAATTATATAGTCTTCCATTCTCTTCTCACTTGATTTGTTTAGTGAGTAAGCATATTATCATCAAATGTTGCTTGTCCCAAGAAGAAAAAGCATAGCTGATCATATTTATCATCCACTAGTTCCATTCAACAACAATAATAGTCCCATACTTTTTTGGCACTTTTACATTCAGCAAACTAAAGTCCAAAATCAAGACTCTTAGGAACGATTTCACAGACTCAAGAAGATTCTGGCCAATCCAATTAAGAAGTTCACTGAACATAATACAACCTTCACCAGCTACAACCTCTCTTCATGACACATAACCATCTCTTATGTGTCTTATATCTGATAGGCTAGCTGCCTCTCTTTCGTTCTGTTATAATTGTCCACATTCAACTTCTTGCGTAACTAAAGTTTTTAGATGAGAAGAATCATATTTCATCTAACCAAATTACCAATAGCACGATTCTTAAGTATTGGACAAAACGAAATATACAATACGTAGACGTATAAGTAACTAAATACCATAACAGCTGGTAAAAAGAAACAAGATAGAATTTGAGTTTTGTTAACTTAACCTCAAGAACCATCTCAACTATATCTCAGATAGATAGAGTTATTACATACTAATATATACTATTTTAATCTTATGATAAGATTCTTATCATTATACTCTTCTTATTCTAAGAAGTGGACGTTTTAAATATAAAATTTAGTATATTAAACACTTTTGAATAATCAAATTTTAGTGACCCGATATATATAATAAAAAATAATAGAAGAAATTCTAATATTATCTTAAAATTTAAATTGAAGTCTAAGTTAAATTTAAAAGTTAATTCATGGAGTCATGATTATTCACTTCACTTATTATATACATTATTTTCATTGTATCATTAGACAATTTTGAATTTCTATTATTTCATTTTTTTTCTTTCCCCTTTGAATAGTCTCATTTTCCACGTATCACTTTAATTTGATCAAAATTTGACATTAATTCAACCTTATAATCATAAAAGTGAAATTAATTATGTTTTTCAATCAAAGGTTCTATTAATAATATTATTATTGTTAGTAGTACTCTGAAGGTTGATTTTGATATCATTTTTTATAATTAATAACTAATTGACTAACTTATAGTTTTGGTCCATCCTATAATTTTTTTTTTGCAATTTTGGTCATCTTGTTTTTATTTTCACAATTTTGGTCTTTTCTTTAAAAAAATCATAATTTTGGTTTAATATTTTATTTTGTAGATATTTATTTCTTTCATTTTCTTATATTTTAATTAATTAAATTATTTTTTATGATATATTAACTGAATATGTTAGGTTTAAGATTCAATTAAAACAAAATAAAAAGAAAAAAAAACATATGCAAAATTAAAGATTTAACCAAAAATTCATATTTTTAAAACGTGGACTAAAATTGCAAAAATAAAAACATGGGGATCAAAATCGTGAATTAAAAATTTTAGGAGATTAAAATTGTAATTTAGCTTAATTAATTTAATATTAAATTTTTAAAGATTAAATGATGCCGTTGGTATTTTCAGAAAAGTAAATTGGATATTTACGCACACATGTAGTAACTAATTGGCCTGCACCTTCCCTCACTGCGATTTCTGTACAAAAATATATCATTCATTTTAGTGTAGATTAAACATAAAACATCGACATTTGCTTTTCTCGGTTACATATCAATGTGGTTGATTAAATATCTTTTTTTTATCAATGTGGTCTATCAATCTTAAATTGTTTAACGCGATAATGTGTATGGGAATGGATAACTAAGCCATGCGTATCTGCACGAGTCAAATACTAGTTAAGAACAGAGCTACAACTAGTTGGTTACTAGGAAGTCTTATCTTGTGCCACCTGGTAACGATAATCTCACAAAACTGCATCCAGTAGTTTAATTTCTTCTTTGTTGATTTTCATCACGGTACTGTGACTTAAGCAACCTTGCGTAGAAGCCAATACCAGGTTAAAGTTGCACGAAATCTATGTCCTTTATTGTCTTTACATATATATAGTTTCTTTTAAGTCAACCTGAGGTGTTGACCAGACCAGAGCATACGTGTTACAGAGTTCTCTTGTATCAAAACACTGAGGTGTTGCAAGTATTAATGAAATTGATTAAAAGAATTTGATACATTTTATTATATGTGTTGAATTAATTTAAAAAATATATCAAATATTCTTTGAGGTCGTTTTTGACATATTTACTGCAGTTAATGATGTTATATTTTTTTTTATCATAATATAATAATTTAAACCGATTATTACTTATATCATTATTAGTTAATGTTATAATATAAAATATAAATCCTTTGGATGTAATTATATTGATATATCCTATATAATGCTTAGTGCTACTGTTATGTCATTCACTGTAATGATCTTAATTGGAGTATATCTATTAGGATACAATTGTAAGGTATCAAACTTCTCAAACTTTTTAACTTTTAAACCTTTCACATGTACAACGATTTGCTTGCAATTAAAACACACAAATTTTATACTCTTTCAAGTAATTTTTCATTTTGCTTAAAAAAAGTAAGTTTTCATTCAAAACTAGTTTTAATAAAAATTCTTTAAACAACATTGATATAAAAAAATTTCTTCACTTTAAATTTATTTAACAAAATTAAATTCATAAATACTCACCTAAACACATGTCGAGTCATTGTGAATAAGAATGTGTTTAGAAATTTATTTACACTGTTTTAAACAGAGGTTTTCCACTTCCAATTAGCCAAAAGTAGAAGGAATGAGAAAAATGTATTCACGTTTTGCTTAACTCAATAAATTCAAAACACACACTAAATCATATATAGTTAACATAATACTTTAAAGAAACATATTTTTTGAATATCAAAGTTAGGCAATTGGCTTCTTAATTTGACTTTGACATGTATAAGACATGACATTTATATGAATTTTTCGGGGTTCCAAGATAATGTGAATGCATTTCAAAACAGAATCAGTTACTTCTGCAGCATTTTGATTGACAACATACTAAAATGAAAAATGACAAAAAGGAAGGTTAGCAAAGTGCCACCACCATACGTGCCTGCAAATGCAGCTTTCAAGTGCCATGTTTCCCTATTTTCCCGAGGAAAACAACTACAGACATTAAATGAGATCAGATAAAATTTCCTAGGTTTTGTTTGTTTCTCCTATTCACAGTGACATCTAATTTACCATTTTTACAAGGGCATGATCTAGATGAGTGTGACCCCGTAGTTATATATATTGAGAAACTTGAAGGAGCTTCTCAAACTTGTTCAAGTTAAATAACATTTATACAAAAAAAGAAAGAGTTCTGACCATGGCTGCATCATTATTTATGCCTTCATCCGTAAGCTCAATAATATACCCTTTATTTTTGCTTTTTGCTTTCTTCTCAGTTTATTGGCTTTCCTCATTTCTTGAATTTCACATGTGTGCAATAGCTAGTTTGATACAAATTAATTGAATTATTCTTTGATTGTTAATGCCAAGTTCAGCATGATTGTAGTTCATATGAAAAACTTATTTTGAATTTGAATTTTTGGTGAAAATTTATTTGATGCAATATGTTCTGTTTGTTGAATGGCTAGCTACAGCTTCAGGAAATTTTCATGTTATTACATTGTTCTGAGGGAAAAGGATCCCCTGTGGGTATTTTACTTTTATTTTTCTCCTTTTCTTATGTATGTATGAACCTTGTGCAAACCAGCATCCTAAATTTGCCATCAATCTTATTAGGCTGAAAAAGGATTTGTGTCATGTTTTGTAATGGTTTTTCACTAATTAGTGGAATCAGCTAGCTAGAATCTGAAGCACATTTTGATTTCATCATTGTTTTCTTTTAGTCTCTCCCTAGCCAGAGATGGAAAAAATTATTAAAGTTCAACCCCTTTTTTTCAACGAGAATGCGGTAGTTCTGTCTAATTGATAATATTGGTAGTTATTGGATTACTATTACACAAATATCAGTGGTTGAAGAATACAAAATTATTGTACTATACTATGCAAAACTCTTCTGTTTGGGTTTTTTATATCATAATTTTTGTTTTCCTCTTTTGTCAAGCAATTGCAGAATATAAATTGTACATATAGCTTGTTTGATTTTTGAAGAAAAATATTACTGAGTTCTGATTTTGCAATTATGGACAAGAAGAAGAAAAGTGTTAGGATGGATTGATTTCGCATTCTGCGACTTGTGACTTCAAGAGACTAAAATAGTCCTAAGAACCATACACATAAAAACATATCATGCATGCTATGTTATGTATATGGAATGGTTAAGATCATGGTTTGGTGAATGCCAATGCAAATTATGTATATGAACAGATAGTGGACGAAGAAGCGAGGTTTGAAGCCGAAGTGGCCGAGGTGCAAGCATGGTGGAACTCAGAGAGGTTCAGGCTAACAAAAAGGCCATACACAGCAAGAGATGTAGTGTCCCTCCGAGGCAACCTCAGACAAACCTATGCCTCAAACGAGATGGCAAAAAAGCTATGGCGCCTCTTGAAGAACCACCAAGCGAATGGAACAGCCTCAAGGACTTTTGGTGCACTTGATCCTGTTCAGGTCACCCAAATGGCCAAGCACTTGGACACAATCTATGTCTCAGGGTGGCAGTGCTCAGCCACACACACCACGAGCAACGAGCCAGGCCCTGACCTTGCTGATTACCCTTATGACACTGTCCCAAACAAGGTTGAGCACCTCTTCTTTGCTCAGCAGTACCATGACAGGAAGCAAAAAGAGGAGAGGATGAGAATGAGCAGGGAAGAGAGGGCAAGGACACCTTATGTTGATTACTTGAGGCCAATCATAGCCGATGGTGACACTGGCTTCGGTGGCACCACAGCAACTGTCAAGCTATGCAAGCTCTTTGTGGAGAGAGGTGCTGCTGGAATCCACATTGAGGATCAGTCTTCAGTGACCAAAAAATGTGGTCACATGGCTGGTAAAGTCCTTGTTGCCATCAGTGAACACATCAACAGGCTTGTGGCTGCAAGGCTTCAGTTTGATGTCATGGGGGTGGAAACTGTTCTGGTGGCAAGAACAGATGCAGAAGCTGCTAATTTGATTCAATCAAACATTGACACAAGGGACCATCAATTTATCTTGGGAGTGACCAATCCCAACCTTAATGGGAAGAGTTTAGCAACTCTTATGCAACAAGGCATGGCTGCTGGAAAAAATGGAGCTGAGCTTCAGGCTTTGGAGGATGAGTGGCTCTCAAAGGCACAGTTGAAGACTCTCTCAGAAGCAGTTGTGGAGGCAATTGAGAGGCAGAACAACATTGGAGAGGAAGAAAAAAGAAGGAAGCTAAATGAGTGGATGCACCATTCAAGCTATGAAAGGTGTCTTTCCAATGAGGAAGGTAGGGAAATTGCTGGAAAGTTAGGAGTGAGGAACCTCTTTTGGGATTGGGACTTGCCTAGGACTAGAGAAGGTTTTTATAGGTTCAAAGGGTCAGTGACTGCATCAGTTGTTAGAGGTTGTGCTTTTGCTCCACATGCTGATGTTATATGGATGGAAACTGCAAGCCCAAATGTGGTTGAGTGCACAGAGTTTTCTGAGGGGGTTAGGTCAAAGCACCCTCAGATGATGCTTGGATACAACCTCTCTCCATCTTTCAACTGGGATGCTTCTGGAATGAGTGATGAACAAATGAGGGATTTCATTCCAAAGATTGCAAAGTTGGGGTATGTGTGGCAGTTCATCACTGTGGGAGGGCTTCATTCTAATGCTCTCATAACTTCAACATTTGCAAGGGATTTTGCCAATAGGGGAATGCTGGCTTATGTGGAGAGGATTCAGAGAGAGGAGAGGAACAATGGGGTTGACACACTAGCTCACCAAAAATGGGCTGGTGCTAACTACTATGATAGGTACCTCAAGACTGTCCAGGGAGGTGTTGCTTCAACTGCTGCAATGGGAAAAGGCAAGTCATATATATTCACACACTTGGTCACTAACAATAATATACCATGCTTTGATTTTTTTATGGAAATCATGATTTCAAATTGAGGTTGCAGTAAGTTAGAAAACTTTTACATTGCACGTAATTATAGAAAAATGTGGTTGATACATCACAATTAAGGTTGTGATGTGATTGTGAAATGTCAAAATATCTTGATATTGTGGTCACAATTACAATTGCGGACCGCAATTTAAAACCATAATGTAAACTTTAGGAGAGAGATTAAAAGTTTTAATAATTGTTTTATGAATTTAATTGTAATGCATTGATAGTATTAAGATGTTTTATACTGTCATTCATTCATAGATTTTTATGTATGATAAGATCGTCGACTTTTTAACAATGTTTTAAAAATTATATCTAAAATAATGATTTTTAATTAGTTGACGGAATAAGAAATTTTATGCTAACACGGTCAAAATTGAACTTTTTTCTTTCTTTCTTTCAATGTTGTTTTGTAGGAGTAACTGAAGAGCAGTTTAAAGAATCATGGACTAGGCCAGGAGCTGTAAACATTGATAGAGGCAGTATTGTGGTTGCTAAGGCCAGAATGTGAAAGTGCTACTTCTGCCGAACTATGCTACTGAGAGTGGAACTTGGGGGAAAATTCACCAATTTCTGTGTTGGATTGGAATAAATGTCCTCAATAATTATAAACAGGCCATTTAATCATTCTGCTATTTTTGCTTGCATAATTTGTTATATTTCTTACTTGTTCAGACTCTTTAGCCATGTGGGAAAGGAGAACAAGGAAAACTTGTTTCTGTGTTTTGTAATTTGTTTATTTCCTACTGTTAAACATATTTTACTTATAATGTGTATTTGGACATGCAATTGTGGACAAGGAGCGCAAAGAAATCTTGTTTTACTGTTTTCTAATATGGTTTACTCCTACCGTTAAACATATTTTACTTGGTGTGTATTTGGACACACGTTTATATCGCATAAAACCACATCAAATTTGTAGAAAACGTAAAAGTTACAACTAATAGCTTTTGTACAGACGTGGAAACCCATGTTATTAGTGCACTTCTTTTCATATGTTCCGTACCTCTTGATTGGAATAGAAAATTGTATTTCTAAAATACTTTAGTATAGCTTTTGTACTATAAAATGAGATAAAAAGAGAACAAAGAAATATGTAGAATAAAAATAGTTGGGGGTAATGGAGAGAAATAGAATCTCTCTCTCTCTCTCTCTATATATATATTTACTAATGTATACCTACTTAATTTTTAAAAGAAATATGTTAATAAGGTATAACTATAATTAATCTTAAAACACATCTTGAAATAACTTATTAATGTACTCCTATTCAAAAAATAAGTGAAATTTGCGTTCAGTTTTCTGTGATTTGTGTATTAATACATCTTAAGGTACGACGATCTCTTTCTACTTTAAAGGTGTCCCTGTTGTGGATCGGAGGGCTTAAGTTGAAAACATCAACATTTTTGTTTAGAATTTATAACTTCTATCAATATCATATAAATTTTTATACCATAGGCGTCGTGCTTCATAGATTTTTAAATTCAACTATATTATCGTACCGTATGTTATTCTCTGTTTGGACCACAACATCGATTTTTTGTCTTGCTTTTATGGGTTAACAAAAACTTCTAGAGTGTACTGTCTGCAAACAAAATCAACCTCTCTAGGCATAATTTTTTTAAATGTAAATTTGCACACAAAATCAACCTCTACATTTTCCAAAACTATAAAAGAAATTTTATTTTTATTTTCATCACAGATATTCTCAACCAATAGTTGAAAATTATTCTTTTTAAGTATAAATATTATCAAAGTAAAATTTATCTCTTCAAACAATTTTTTTTCCATGCATATGAACAGAAATTGAACCCAAACATGTTTAACTAAAAATCTGACTATCTCTACTAACTGAAACTTGGTAAAGAAATGCCCTATGATATTATGCTATAAGAGAGGTCATTGTTTTTGTTCTCTTTCTTTCAATTTCAATCAACTTTCAACGCCAAACATTTTACACTTGCAAATATCAATACATCATTCCCAACGCAAGTCAACTCCCCCGAGACCTCTAAATAAGTTTTCAGACTCCTCAGATCAAAATTCATCAGTGACTAACCTATTACTATTCTCGTGTTATGTGGAAAAAATTGAATAATAAATATTGATTGATAATGTGACGCTGCTTAAAGAAAAGAAATTCATGTTTTAATTGATGCACCATTTTTGATTTAACTGTAGTTTCCGCAGTTTTTGTTTCCTTTTTCTTTTGTTGAAAATAATATAACTATTTATGCATGTAGATTTATTTAGCAAATAACATTTATTTTCTTGATAGATACTTTTTTTTTACCCATGACTCTTGATAGATACTTAAATTACATAACTCTCCTTTTTTATATTTAAAAATGTACTGCTGCAACTGCAAACATTAAGGAGTTTTAGTTTGATTTATTCAACAAGATGGATGAATTGTTTTAAATTTTTTAATAATTATTTTTAATTCTGCTGATAATATATATATATATAGATATGTTAACATACTCTCATGTTATAATATTTTAACAATCCACACCAAATTATTTGGACCAAATTTCTTTTGTGATAAATTTATTTTGGGATAATATGATAATTTAATTTTTATAATTTTAAAATTCATTTATTTTTCTTTTCTATTTATTCTCTCTCCTCTTCCTAAATGTTTTTAATTTTAATTTTAAAAATATAAACATTAAATTAAGTAAGACGAGAGAGAAGAGAGAGAATGGGTGAGGATGAGAAATA
>PYAF01003354.1:1272444-1294881 GCA_007407185.1 Glycine tomentella | reverse complement strand
AAATTTATTATCATGAAAAAGTAATTCGATTTTTGTCCAATAATTTGAAATAAGTTGTTAAAATACGCTAACTTGAGAACATGTTAGAAAATCTCATATATATATATATATATATATATATATATTAATAGAAACGTGATTGCTAAAAAAAATAGAAACGTTACAATTCTTAGCATTTGTAATTAATTTTGAACTATTATTATTATATTTGAATATTTTGATTTTGATACATTGTTATGTAAAAATGTCTATACTGATAAACAATTAGAAATAATTTTACAAACAATTCCAAATTAATTATTATAAAAATTAAAAATCTTACTATATATGATAATCATGTTGGAAAATATATATTATGCAGCTCATATATTTTGAGAATTTATGTTGATTTGCGCACTTATCATTATAGTTAATTCCTCTCACAGAATAATAAAATCAGTCATTACAACAACTACAATAAGCATGTTTATGGTTCTTAACGAGGACTGTTATGATATGGCCGGTAAGGAGAAAGAGTCCCTGATCTTGCCTATAATTACCATGCTCCAATTTTTTTTTAAGAGAAAGAAAATTACAGCACTAATGAATACGGAAAGGAGTTGCATCTATGATCCTCTCCTAGGATAAGATATGATAAGATATTATAAACATGCTTGAATATAAATTATAAATGTTTTTGAGAATTTTTCTAATAAAAAAATTTTGGAACGCATTTTTAATCTTATATTCAAACATAATACTAATGAAAGAGACATTTGTAAAAAGAGTAAGAATAGAATTGACTTCCCTATATATGTATAAGAGATAGAACAACTTCAATTAGACGGAGAGAGAGTAGTCCTTATATCCTGGACTAGAATTCATAGAATAGCATTCCATTGCCTATAAATTTTACACGAGAGAATAGGAATTTGTAATTGTATGATAGTGTAAAAATTTAAAGCTTAATATATAACTTGTTTTCTTACTTAAAAGCACAATAATTAACAATTTTTAGAATATTTTATTGAAAATTCTTTCAGAAAATACTAGTAATTATCTGACACTTTTAATTTTTTTTAAATGATGAAATCAGCCTAATGACCTGGAGTAATAAGGTATAGTAATATGTGGATATGATCAAGAATTACCAATTGCAAATGAAAAAACCTTCATTTATTGGGCGGGCATCTTAGTTGGGCCATGAATCTTGCTTTTTGGACTGGTCTTTCTATTAATAAACGGACATCAATTATTTAATCATTTGCGCATTTAATTTAGTTCATTTTAAGTAATAGTTATTTTTTCTCTAGAAAAAAAAAAGCAATAGTTACTTTTTAGGTTTTTAAGAAAAAAAATATAAACCTTTTTTTTTCAAATTAAACAGAACAACATACACTAATTATAAACTTCAATCATCTTTCTTTTCTCATTTAACCATGCCAAAGGAGAAAAAGAAATTAAATGTTTAACTTAATTACTACGTGGAAGATTTATTCCTAGTTATAAATCTGGGAAACTTTTATTCTTAATTCATAAATCATAAATTAATTAACATATCTTGAAATCTTTTATTTCCAGAAAATATTCTTATTCTCTTCTACTAAATATAAATATGAGAAACTTTTGTTCTTAAACACCTCATAAAAATGTATAAACATTGCCAAATATATCCACTTTGTGTGTGTGTGTGTGTGTTTTTCAACAGATTTGATATATATGACTTAAATAAATTAAGAGAACTTAACTCAAGAAGAGAGTTTCACTCATAACTTAAATATTACATTCTTTTTTCTTTTCATTTTTTTTAAGAAAACTTAAGTATTACATTGAACTTCCTTTTGCACTTAATGCGAGATCATAACAATTTTTTTTTTGTTATATCTTTAGATTTCCGCCATGTTGACTCGAGGGACGAATACGATAACCCTTGAATTCATTTTCTAATGATGGAATATTCTACTATAATAAAATATTAACGTAACATTAATCTAATCATCATCATTCTAAATACTTAAGGACTAGCGTGCTGTACATAAATTCTTGCCTACCCTGATTGAGACAAATATACCTAATATAGAGGTGTGCACTTCATGGGGAAATTATATGTTGAAGATCGAGTTCATTGCCATATATACTTAATTCGATGCAAACGAAGACACGTTAATTTGTGATCAGATTCAGTGAATCTGATAGGAATCATAGAAAGAAGGATAAAATTGAGTTATTTAGTTCTTAAACAAAATTATCAAAACAGAATCCATAAACAATCATTTTTTTTTAAATATTTAACCGTAATTTAGTATGCGTATCATAGATACGCTTTGACATAAGAATTATATTCTTCAAGCTCGGCATGATATAGTTGTTCAGCATATGATATAGACTTATTCAAGTATTTTTTTTTTTTGGAATATGGATTAATGATAAAGTATGAGTTTCTTAATGTTACTTAGTCATCTAAAGTTTGAGAGAGGAATTCATTTTTTAAGTGAATTAAAAATATTAATATCAAAATGATTTGGTTTGAATATCAATTCTTAAAGAATTTTTTAAATAATGAGAATTTTATAGGAGATTTGCTTTCAAGTACAATGAAGAAATTTCAAATAACACTTAAAATGAAAGAATTTCGAATAACACAAAATGAAATGTTCATTTGAGGAAAATTAAATTATTTTATCTAAACAAAAAATGAAACACGAGAATTTTAAACTGTTATATCCAAAGAAAATATTTTAAAAATAAAAGGAATTGAACTAAAGTAATTAACTTTTCACAATTTTTTAATTTCTTGAAATGTTTAATCTCTTATATGTATTATTTTAGTGTTTTCATATTCTTATTTGAAAAGTTAAATTGTAACGCAAAATAAGTGAATATAAATAATACGAAAACCATTTTTATATGACAGTGAGAAGAGTAAATTTGGGTTGTATAAACATATATAAATTATTCAAATTAAAAGTTTTTTCAAGACAGTTAATTAATCACTTAAATGTGTGTGTAATTAAAATATATGTCCGCATACATATTCATAATTTCTTGCAAAAGTTTATCAATATGGGCAAGTCTAAGTACAACACTCATCCCGCAAGCTACATCCATACGTATATAATTATTAATGAACTAATAAATTAAATTTATAATTTTTTTCTGACTTAAAATTTTAGTTTAAGTTTGATATTAGGAATCTATTTAGTCAGAACAAATCTCAATGCTCAAAAAATATAATGAGTCTCAAGGTTTTAAATTTTTTACAAAGATACTTATATAACTTAATTATCAATAAAATTTTCACACCTAACAATAGAATTCACGTTCTTTTTGAAATATTACTTCGTTACTTACCATGATAGCGAACCTTTGTTCATATATTAAATTTATAATAGAAAAATAACGACCTTGCCTTCCAACGATAAATCCAATTCCGTAGAATCACTCAAGAGACAAATAGTCCATCCAAACCCTAGAGACAGTACTAACTGTGGAGGAGGGGGTCTAATCATATCACTCTTTTTTGAAGAAATTTCTCTGTTAAGGTGAATTAAGTTAATAAAATATATTAACATATTATATTATTAATTAACACTCCTATACCAACCATATGGAGTATATGTAACATTTATTTCATAATTAATTAATGTTGTGTTAATACTTTATTAAATTACGGCACTCATGTCTAGTAATACAATAATAAATTTACACAAGAAGTGACATACTTCATTCATTTTTCTTTGCTTCGTCTATTTGTAGTCATCATGTTTGCAGCTTTTAGTTTCCTTTTATGTCCAGTTACTCCGGTAGGGATATTAATTCGCACTCACGGGGTTTGTTCACTAATTAGGAACCAATTGCCAAAGTTTTAGGCTACATCCAACTCTTGATTTTGATCTCTGCCAACTTTACACCATTAGTTAGAAGTTCAGTTTTTAAGCTTCACGGAATCATCATCACATATCTATATAGTCACGATGAGTCTACACAATATTAATCCAATAGGATCACAATTTTTCTTGCGTACACCCGCGTTGTTTTTTCCCCAAAAGCAAGTTTGCAAAGGCAATAATCTCTATTACCCTCATTATCCAAAATCAGAAAAAATGGCCACTAGAGGCCTCAAAATTTGCTTGGCCGTGTCCTCACTTTTCTTGATCATTGTTGCCGTCGTTATTGTGACCTTAATTTTGACCATCTTTAAACCCAAGAACCCAGATATATTTCTCCACCCAGTTGACCTAGAAAACTTTCAATTGCTTTCACCTAATACAACTCGTGCACCCTTAGGCATAGTGATCACAATTGTGAACCCTAATTATGGAAACTTCAAGTACGTGAATTCCAGTGGATATCTTAAATATCGTGACACCATTATAGGCGAAGTTCCATTGGGGATAAGATCATTCCCTGCTCGTAGCACTACCAATGTGAGCACTACTGTGGGTATTATGACCGATAAATTGATACAAGATCCAAAGTTTTTGTCAGATATTGAAGGTGGGGTGTTCAATTTGACAGCAGAGGCCACACTTCCTGGGAAAGTGACCATGATCAAGATTTTAAGGCTTAAGGCCAAGATTTATATCTCTTGTGGCGTCTCTTTCAACATAATTGCTGTGGATGCTAGTTCCAGCTGCATGTCCAAAATCAAGCTGTGATTGTTAATTGCAAAAGGGAGGAATTCCTACACATGTTGAAACTAATATGCTCTTGGTGGGGGTTGGGGGAGGACATACGGTCTCCTTTGCCTTTAAATTATTACTCTCTCTCACTCTGTTTTTTTTTTTTTTCAATCCTTTTCTCTCTCCGTTTCATTTAGGTTTTCACGTAAAAATTTCAAAAAAATGTAATAATTTTTATTGATTCTAATAATTTAGTTGTAATATTTTTTATTTCGTCATTTTTTTTCTACCCCACAATAAATACTTATGTATAAATTAATTAAAGATTAGATAAAAAGTAATAATATAGTTGTGAAACACTTAAAATTTTAAAATGATAAATAAATAGAAATAGAGCTTTTTTTTCTTCTTCAATTCAGCAACTAAAAAGCAACAAATGTAGTATTATTATTACGAATAAATATGTATGTAATTTTAAAAGTTATATTAAAAATGATTTATGATTAATTGTTGAAAAAAAGGAGAATGAATTTTTAGATTTTTTAGAATGTGAGTTTTAGTCTAACTTAATTTTAAAAGTTATCTTAAGCTAATGATTGTTCATCACTATATATTATCTTAAATTCTTCAAAATATGAGTTTGAATTTAATTCAACAATAAAAACTATTTCATCGTTAACCTATATGAGATTTAAGTTTTTTTCCAATATAGATTTAGGAAAATTGATATTGAATCAATAACAAAAAAAACAAGGGGAGGGGGAACAAATCTCGAATTGTTAAACAAAAAACAAAGGTAGGTGAGACAGATCTTTAATCGTTAACAAAAAAACAAGGGAAGAGGGAAAAAATCTTGAACAAATCTGTATAAAAAACAACAACAACAACATGAGGGAGAAGGGTTTGGAGTCTTACGAACTAGTGGGGGGTAGATTTGGTGGCGCTTCCAGCTTCATGGTGGTTGTGGTGGTGATGTCGTGCACGGTAGTGTCGTGACTCCGAGTGTAGTAGAAAAGAACATCACACAATGTTGGAGTTGATAGGTTCGGGTACCTACGGTGAATTTCTATTTGGGGATGGCAGTTTATGCAGTTGCAGAGAGCGATGTACGATGATAATGTCGTGATCATGGTGGGGGATCTTTGCAATGTGCAATATGCAATGTAGAGGTCTTAGTTGTGGTTTTGAAGGGATGTGAAACGGAAACAGAGCGGGAAAATTTGGGATCATAATTCTGATGAAGATGGAAAAGCTATATGGTGTGGTAGATGCACCATAGTGATTTGTTATTAAGATTAAATCAAGGGCTAAAATGCACCTTGATTAATAGTACCAAAACGATTTAGCACAAATGGTTAAGGATTTGTTACTAACTCTAACCTTCTTCATGATGGTGGGTTACTTTTCTAGTTTAGTGGTGAATCCTTGTTAAGAAGATCTCTTGACACGGCCTATTTTAATATGAAATTTTCATTTTCCTATTACACCGGTGAAGTATATATTCATACCATAGGATATATTATTAAAATAATAGATGGTAGAGATATTATCGGTTACTGATTCAGACTATTTTTTAAAAAATATACGGAGTGAGATACGGCACACATATTCTTAATAAAATTATTATTAATTAACATATATATATATATATATATATATATATATGTTACGCTCATGTTCCAATGAAAAATTAACATAATATACAAATTAATATAAAAATCAACAAATTAATATATGTATTATAATTTTTTAACTACACCTGTGAAGCAATCATTTTTATCATAGGATATATTATTAAAAAATAGAGGGGCGAGGTTAATTATCGGTTATCGATACCTTTGCCTAACACACATTTAGAAGTCTTAGGTTATATTTTTTTTGTTTTAGTTTAATTATTTTAGGATTTAGGGTTTTAGTTTAATTATTTATATTTATTATTTTATTTTGTTTTATTTTAAAAAATGGGCAAATGATTTAATTTTTTTCTAATTAATTTTTAATATAAAATAAAGTAGTTAATTTTTATTATTTAATTATTAAAATTTAAATTTTCTTATTTGATTTAATATTTTGTATATATTTTGAAATCAATGTAATAAAATTATAGTTAGGATTTTATTTTAGTTTGTATATTAAAAATATGTTACGTATAAATAATTTTTTAATCTAGTAATAATTGTCTATTAAATCAATACCCTAATTAAGAGAAACACTAATAATATTATCATTTGTCCATTAATAGATAGTGTTCATTTTTAATGCTAATTGGCCATGGACCTACATTACTGTCGTCTGTCACCAGTTTCCTTTTCCATTTAAAAAGTTATTGCCTCCTCCATTGGTGGCCCTGCAATGCAACGTGTTATTCTTGCTTGCGGTGTGCTAACAAATTAAGTAATAAAAAAATGTTAAATGAACAGAAACCTAAAGTGCTGGAGACATTTACAACTTTAAAGTCATAAATTTCTTTACGACTCTCAAATGCATTTTTTTAAAAAAGAAATGAAAAATATTTAAATTATTAGTAAAGTAATTAATAGGTACAACGATTTAAAAATATATGTAAAATATTAAACCAAAACAAAAAAGTTAAATTATTAATGATTAAATAGTAAAAATTAACTACTTTATTTCATTTTAAAAATTAATTGTAGAAAAAATTAACTCAATTGCAATTTTTTTAAAAAAATAAATTAAAATTACAGACTAAAATAATTAAACCAAAACAAAACAAAAATTAAATAAAATAAAACCCTAACTCATAATTTTATTACAATGATTTCAAAATATATACAAAATATTAAACCAAAACAAAAACAATTTAAATTATTAATAATTAAATAATAAAAATTAACTACTTTGTTCTATTTTAAAAATTAATTAGAGAAAAAATTAACTCACTTGCCCATTTTTAAAAATAATAAATTAAAATAATTAAACTAAAATCCTAAATCCTAAAATAATTAAACTAAAAAAAACCTACTACTTCAAAATCGTAAATTCTTATTAGACTTCTAATAAACTACTTTTATCTCATTTTTTATTTTTTTTCCATTCCGATCGACAACCATTTATTTTCGGTAAAGTTACTGCTTCACCCGGGAATCCTTGCTTCTTGGACTTCACGTTAGAATTCAGCCTCTTGACACCTAGAAACTATAATTGAGTAGGAACAACCGGATAAATTTTTTTACCATTAATAATCCACTAGGTGGACCTTTGCTTATAGATAAAAAGATTATTTGATTAATAGTGTAAAAACTTTATACTAATAATACATGCAAATTAAACTCTATAATAATTATTATTATTTTATCCATTTGAGATGCATCACGAATAGCATTATTTATTTTCTTTTCAAAAGGACTAGATACTTTATGTGACAAAGAAGAATATGCGAGTACGTAATATATGGCATACAAGTATTGGCAGCTTAATATATGTACATGAATTAATGTTCTTTTATAAATAAAAGTATTCTTAATGTTGAGTATTAAAATTAACAACCAAATTATCTAAATAATGTTCATATTTAAATTGTCTACATACTGTAACAAGAAGAGGGAGTGAGGTTGCAAATCATTTTTTTCCTAGAAAGAAAAAAGAAAAAAGAACTACTACATTAATTTAAACACCCAGGTTTCAAAATGAGATTAAAAGAATCTACTAACATGGGAGTGATAATATAATATAGTGTAAATTACACTTGTCCTTCTGTATTTTTTTCTAAACTATGTCTGATACTTCTTTATCTTTTGGCATTACTCTTGACCCTTTATGCAAACTGCAGAGTTATCATTTATATGGTGTGCTTATGTCCACCTTGTTTATGATAAATTCATTCAAGAAACTATATTAAACTTGAAAATGCTGAAAAAAGCTATGAGAATAAATTAAAGTCAATCTTAGACTGAAGTTCAACATGAATATCAATATCATTTCTCAACATGAATTTAATTTGATTAAATATCACTTTTGGTCCTTTACTGTTTTATTATGCTTATATATTTTAAGTTTCAAAAGTCTTATTTTGATCTTTTAATGTTTTTGAAGGGTTTTATTTCAATCCTTTTAATTAAACACAAATGTTAAATATATTAACAAAACAGTGTAACATGTTCATTAATGTTGACTATGATGATGATAATATATGTTAATTGAAAGGACATTATTTTAAATATATAGTATAATTTTGGTTCTTTAAGAATTTAAAATGATTTTAATACAGTCCATTAAATTTTTAAGTGATTCTATTTTGATCATTTATGTTTATAAAAAGTTTCATATTAGTAATGTGAATTTCATATACACATACTCAATATCTACTATTGGTAGTAGATGACTTTTAACCAGTGGAATTTAAAATGACTAATCTACATCGGTTAATTCCATTTAATTTCAAAAATACTACCGCATCTTATACTATATCGGTTATATAAAAATAATGTAGAAACGACAACGCAAAAAAAAGCATTTTTGTGGTAATGGGATTCTCTACCGTCAAGAAATACATTCATTCACACTATCTGTCAATCAGAATCATTATATGAAGATTAAACGACTCATATATCATCCTAAAAAAATCACACATAAAACACACATTTAAAATACAAAACATCCAATCTTCCTCTAACAATCCAGATTCATGAATGTGTTAATATTGCATGAATGTATGGAATCTATCTCCATTCTATATGCGAGTTTTTCACGTTTGAGTAGCCTTTTCTAGAGTTTAATCTGTATTTAATTACATAATATTTTTGTGCATTTTTTAAATAAAAAAAGCGAGATAAAAGAAATACAAGGCTACATAGTTACTGTGATAAAAAAATAAATAAAAAGAATACTATATTATGTACAATAACTTAATCCAACTTAAGAAACACGTACACTTATTTGCTAATTGGCGCAACTTGGTTTGTTGCATTCACGGGGCCAATTAAAAGGAGTACGATTGAATTGTAATTGTGATCATGGGGACAAAAGGATCAAGATGTTTTTCTACAGAAGTCAATACCAAACACAATACAAAATTGAGAATAGGACTTATTTGGAAGTGAATAGAGTGGTTTCAATTTCAAGTGTCAAGGGGTGGCACATGGTGCTGGTGGTTGTTAATTAACTAACGTTGGCTTTGGTGGTGGGGAAGGTTTATTTTGAAAACCAAACCCTTTCTTGTGGCTTTTGCTTCAATTGCTTCTTCTTTCTAAGTGGTTAGACGGCTAATGGCCGAAAATTACGCGGACATGTAATTGGAGCTATCTCGTAGAAGCTGTTCATACTTCATAGTAAGAACGATTTTACTTTCACTCAAACCCAATGATTGTACCTAAAATTTAATTAAAAAAAAAAGCACAGAACACATGAAAATATAAGAAACAACAATGGTTATTAAAAAATGTCAACTATTGCTAAAAGATACAAATATCCGGGGAATTTAAAAATATATAATCATACAAAAATAGTTCAGATTAATTTTATTTAATTTTAATTTTAATATTTCTATATAATTAAATTAAATGATGAAAATTTAATAACTACCACAAATATTTACTGCAGTCAGTTCCTTCAATTCTAAACCGGCCGCCACAAAAATTAGTGCCACAAGTGACTCCATTTCTGCAACACATGTAACATATTCCATGCTTGAAAATTGAAAACGTCCCATTACGAAAATAATTATTTTTTAAAATTAAATCAAATACATACTAGCTAAAATAATTACTCATAGACATACTTAATAAATTAACTCACATTTTACAGATATATATGGAAAAAGTAATGCTGAAATAAATTAACTCAAACACATACTTAATCATACTTGAAAATAATCACTCATATTTGTGATTCTATGGATACAAATTCTTAAATCACCACGTTATTAGAAAAGGGCTTACTTGTGAAAAAAATCAAAATAAACATAATTTTTTTCATGCTAGAAGCTCAAATAAACAGTACAAATGTTATCATTCTTTTTTTTATCGCAAACCAGCACTATATTAAGAAGATAAAAGAACATCCTTGTCAGGATTCAAGTACATCAGAAGCTAATAATACAAAAACTTGGTGTGGCATGTCATCCACCCATTACCTCTCATGATGATCAAAAGCCAGGTTTGCTAATTTACCAGCCACAAGATTTCCACAATGTTATCATTTTTAGTTGACCGCAATTAATTAGTTTTCTTTTCTTTTCTTTGATTAATTAGTTTTCTCTCTACTCTCAATGTATCTAAATCGCATAAATATAGGTTAAAATAATACACATGTCCAAAATATCATTCATTCTTTAAATTATAGGGGAAATACTTCAAAATTCATAATCTTATATATATATATATATATATATTATCAATTTTATCATTGCCAAATGGTACCAAACCTCCACTATGATCTAATCACAGCAGCTAGCTGAGCTCCGCTGAGATTATTTTTTTGTTATTGGTATATATTTTTATCTTAGAAAAAAACAGTAAATGGAAATAAAATATAATAAACAGTATCCTGCCACATCATCAAGCAGTTTTTTTTTTTTTTTACTGCCATCATCAAGCAGTTGCTATCTGCATATTACGTGAAATCTACAACAGTTAGCGAATTCACAGAAACAGAATGTAAGTATATGTGGAAATAATTTTTATAGGTTAAGGATTAAATAAGAAGATTCTATAATTCATAATAATAAAGGGACATGGATGTATATATTTTTCCTAAATTTATATAGAAAGAGCACAACGATGAACGAACTCATTAATTTAGGTGATATGTGCTTAGCACATAAGGAATTTCCAAGCTTTTTAGACCAAAAATCAAGCATAAAGCATTCATTATTGCCCTCATTGTGTATAATTTGAGCTACCTTGTTGAATTTGCCAGGAAAGCAACCAAAGACATCAAGAATGGGCTAAAATCAGTAGAAATGAGAAGAACTGAGAAGTGCAGCTGGCGCCTGGAGCGCCGAGTTGGCGCCTAGGGCGCCACAGTCCCTGGAATCAGGCGCTCAGAGCGCCACAATGGCGCCCAGGGCGCCATTCTCTCTGCTATCCGGCGCCTGGGGCGCCGTATCCACGCCTGGGGCGTCACAAGTTCTGGAGCTTGGCGCCTGGATCACCAATTGTCCACGCCCTGAGGCGCCAGAAGCACCTGCATCCCGCGCCCGAAGCGCCACATGCCGCGCTCAAGGCGCCATCGCCCCTGGAGTCCCGCGCCTGGAGCGTCGCCACGGCGCCTAGAGCGCCACAGCCTCTGGAAGCTGGCGCTTGGAGCGCCAACCTGGCGCCCAAGGCGCCACAGGTCGACAAAAGCCACAGTAAGGTCAGAACCGGAATTTCACGAGGAAGGCTTTAAATACTCCAACCACCAGCATTCAATACACGTTTTTTGGAGGGAGAAAAACACAAATTTAGGGTTCTTAGAGCTTGGGTTTTCTTAGTTAGGGTTTGGGAGATTGAAGGTACAAGTGGAGTTGCATCTCCATCTTCTTCTTTTTGGCTTCAGTTGGGTATGCCTCTTTTTGTATTTAAGCCACTCAATATGAGGTTGGGCTAAGCTTTTATTGTAGTTAGAGCACTAGCATTTGATGTAAATTTCATTGGGATGTATTGAATGCTCTTATTCATTTATCAAAGGTTATTTTACTGCACTTGCTTTAATTCTTTCATCTCTTCCTTGGACTTGGCCATTCTTTGTGAGAGTGTGGAGCTAGGGTTCACAATAGGAATATTGGGGCTTTGGTTTGGAACTAAGTGTAGTAACATGCTAACATCACCTAGGAATAGGGATGGGTGTTTGTAGCTCTTCTTGTTTGTGTTTGCTTAATACTTAACGAACCGAAAATTGCTAAGGAATTAGGATTGGAGTGTGAGTTAAAGAACTAAGTGGCGAGGGATCCAAGCTTAGTTAACTTCTGAAAACACTTTAGCTAAATAGCTTAGGTAAATGAATGTAGTCAACGATACATTCCCTTTGAAAGGAACATCATTTGTGGGTTGCCCTAGCTACAGATTTTTACATATCATTCTCCCTTCATTTACTTGTTAATATTAGTTTATGTTTACATTTAGTGTTTAATTTAAATTGCATACACCAAACACACCAACCAAATCTTATTCATTCTTTTAATTATTGTCCAACTTATTGATATCAATTATAGTTTATTTGGTCAAACAATCCTCGTTGGGAACGACAAATCCCCTTTCTTTCACTGTATTACTTGAGCGACCGGTGCACTTGCCGAGTACGCAACATTAGGCAGCCTATATAGGCTTAATAAAAGTGCGTTTTTTTGCTCCAAGAGCGTGCCTTCGTTGGGTAGCTACAAAAGATAAAAAAAGTAAAAAGTAAAACTACTTCAACTGTGTAATTTATTTATTTTTGGTGAATACTTCAATAGTGTAATTAAAGAAGAATAAAACTACTTATTGTTATATACAAATTAAAGAATAACATAATATAAGGTTTCAATACTTCCTATATGTACATATGTGTATATGTTTTTCATACAAGCATGCAATTAACAAATAAGGTCTTCTATGTCTGTAATTAAGTTTTATATATATATATATATATATATATATATATATATATTAATGCTTCGGATGAAGGGATTAATTGACGATTGATAGTCATCAAAGCTGAAGCTGATTCTCTATTATCAGTTTTTAGCATGAGTTAGACCTTTGATCTACCACTCTATAACGCAAGATCACATCATTAGTGGTTGTTAACTATATGATAGAGCACCTAACGTGTGATGTTTAACAAATTTTAGCCAAGTGGTTCTGACTAATTGTCTTTCCAAACTACTTTTACTTAAGTTTTCTCTAATATTAACAAGGATGTTCATCTTAAGTTTATTCAAAAGTGTGTGTTAGATAAAAAAAAATGTGTTTTTAGCATTTCTCATATTTTAGATAATAAATAGACAATTTTATTTAGATTCAGTAAAATTATTATAAAAAGTAAAATCCTCCTTCTAAATAATTAAGGCAGTGCATTTTTTGAGTTTAAACTTAAAATTATTACTTAAATTGTAATAATTTGGCATTAGTTGATTCATGTCTTAAACTTATGTCAGTTAATTAAATTGGAATATATAATCTCGTGTAAGTAGTTAATTCATGTATTCAATGGTTATATAATTATTCGAAGTAATGCATTTGAAATTTCCCTTTCCTTGATCAATTATTAGGCTAATCTCCAACCATCTCATGTGAAAGACTTTGATAATCTTGCCGTGGCATGCGAATATATATATGGCTATCGTTGTCAACAGTTTCACCAATTTTGTAGTATTTAGACTATCTGATGGAGACTGACAAATTAACAGACAGATCATATATACCAGTGGTTGGCAATTGAAAATCTTGAGCTCCGGCATTGGATTGCACACACACACGTATCGATTTATTTTAGAAGCTTTAATTTGAACCATAACTCGATGTTGACCAAATGGGCAATGCTAGCTGTGCATAATTATGGAATAATGTGATCAACATCATCAGCATTCTCATGTATACTGAAAATGAAAATTAAAAATAATCTTATATAGCTTGTAGAAGAATAATTAATGGAGCCAGTGCAAGAAAACATTTCATGGTGGAATTTATATGTTATGTAATATGCTTCCATTATTCTTGCAATCTTTCGTTCTAACCTGTTTTCAATGCTTGAGCACATGGAGGGTTCTTTTGTTGCATCCATTTCTTAATATATTCTTTATTGAAAGAATGGCAAGTAGGAGGTAGGAGACGAATTCATAATATTTAAACTTATCAATCTACTCTTTCCTTTTAATTAAATAATATATGATACTACATCAATATATCTTATAAATTAAACACTTTTTGAGAGTTTAAACTAATCATTATCATATACAAACATGTTGTTTTTCTGAATAAAATTAAGTCTAGTCTCTTTAAACAAGGTTTCACATTCTGATCTTGTGAATAGAAAAAATCAGTTAAGTAAAAAACTGGTTAATAGATCAGTTAAAGCTGGTAAAAATCTGGTAAGGATTGGAGACTTGGAGGCTTGGAGCCACTGAATTGGTTTAAGCTGCGTTTTTTTTTTTTCTTTTCTCCCCTTTTTAAAGTAAATATTATATGAGATATTCATATGAATTGTTATTATTTAGCTATTTTGTTATGAGTTTTTTTATATATTATGATTCCTCTGTATTAATTTAAATTTTGTTTTTTTTAATAATTTGTGTTACTTTTTCATCTACTATATTGCATAATATTTAAAAACAATTCAATTTATCTGAGTGTATAGACTTGCGGTGTTTGGAGGTCTACCTACTTGGATATCATTCCAAACTCCAAAAGAAATAATACAGACGAAACTTTCTTGTTTGAATAAACTATCAGTATATAAGGAATCAGCATTATATTAATCATTACTTCATTAGCATATTTGTAGAAAAATGTATATGTATTCTTTATTATCAGCGTGTCGCTGAAGATATTATAGCATATAATTAAACCTATGTAAGCATAAAAAAAAAAAAATGTTCAAGCGAATCAGACACAAATAAAATAGACCGAAGTAATAGGATTTTGTTTAATTTAAAGAAAAAAAATAAACAAAGATCTTGAAGCAAAAAGATATACATACATGAAGCAAAATTTGTTGGTCTATTTCAACTTTGATATTCATTATTAACAAATGATTGAAATGTAAGTTATATTATACTATTATTATTATTATTATTATATATGTATATATATACATGATTAATATATCATAAATACAAGAATTCTACAATTAAAAAAAATCACATATTTTGTAGATAAGTCTTTGACAGTTATTTAGTAATTTTTCTAAAAATATAGTTGTAATAATTGAATTATTGAATATCTATATATTAGAATAGCTATATTAAATGAGAGAATTTTTAGGAGTTTTTCTTTCACGAGTAAGAAAAATTCTTAACCTCTTTTCTAATATATTATTTTCCATTTTTAAAATTGAATATAATTTTTTAAAATATTAATAGTTAAAAATAACATGACAAAATATAATGTTTATTATATATAAATTTAAAATATAATTTATATGTTCAAAACTATTTATTTATTATAAATTTTAATTATAACAGAATGTCTTAAAATTAATATCATAAAAATTTATTAAATAATACATGAGTAACTGATTTTTTTTTCTTTTTTAATGAAGAGAATAAACTTTTTCCTAAAATAAATAAAATTGTTTCTAAAAAAAATAGAGTATCAGGCATGCACGTTACAGGAATCCAACAACTTGCACGTTCTTTTTTTTTTCTTTTGCCTATTAAAATAATTGTGTCATCGTCTTTAATTTTTTTTTCCCCCCTACTTTCTGTCATAAAATTTTAGTATTGATGCCTGTCGAATCTCTCATGTTATGTCTAAACAGCATTAAAAAAACAAGGGAAGACTAAATGGATATAAAAGTGCTATTTGAGAATTATATATATATATATATACATCATTAAATTAATTAAGTCGTCATTTTCAAAAAGTTTACAACATATTAATCGGAAGCTAATTTTTCCTATAAATCATTACAAACTATTTGTAGTGTAATTGGATTCTTGAAACGTATAACATCATAATTTGTGTAAAGGTCACAGCATACAAATTTTTATTTAAACGATAACTTGAAACTATTTAATGAAAACTTCAAATACGTACATGAAAATTTGCACTGACATCATCCTTTCTTTTTCGTATCAATAGTGTTATCTGATGAAAGTAAAAACTATTAAAATAAATTGAACTTTTTGAACAAAATACTTCTCACACAATTACTTTGTCTTATGTTTTAACTCAACATCGATAGTGCTAGCTAGCATCAAAATTCACTATTAATTGTCATCACTAATCAGTCTATTCTCATAAAAAAAAAAAAACTATAAGTGCCATCTTACTATTTTTGGTTATTACATTTTCATATTGTCTTAGGTTAAATAAACAATGACCAACTTACAGCTTATGCCCCCACCTGAACCTGATTCACTTCGAGTGCTATACCTAGTCTTTGGCCTTTTCAATAGCAAGCATGAACAGTGCTTTTCTCTCCCTATTGTATTAATTTATCAGAATCCACATTTGGTTTATTGATTTCAAATTTACATTATAGTGTCGTCCACATGATTGTGGAACATTATTATATAGTTAATTAAGTTTCCCTTCAAGAACAAATTACCAAAGACAAATTTACCAAACTACTAACTAGAATTAATTAATATACACATAGTCAAACAGATTATACATCACAGTCACTGATCATGCTCTTTAATACTATACAATTCCATAACTTGAGCCACATAGAAGAACACATAGAAAAGGAGGGGCAGATATATATATATATATATATATATATATATATATATATATATATATATATATAGACAGAGAGAGAGAGAGAGAGAGAGGTGTATATAGACAAAAGTATCAGTCACCCCAAATAATTAACCAACAAAGACAATGGAACCAAGCATAGCCCCCTTTTCTTCAAGTCTGTGCAATCAATGTTCTTTCCATTAAATTTTAATTCATGCTCATTATCATCCATCTTCAAATCTGAATAATGCTCTGATGATGTGATGAATTCCTTACCCTACACAACCATGATCATGAAATTAAACCATACATACATAGAAAATTGGTTAGCCAGGAATTAATATTGATGAGAACCAAATTTATTTCTTCTCTTGAGATGAAAAGCATTATAATCCAGGTTTACCATAGAACCTTCTAGTTGATCATCAACCTTCCTAGAACTCATTTCAGCTGGATTCAAGTCTCTAACCTACACATAATAATTAATAATAGTATTACAAACAAACAAAAAATGAGAAAACAAAAGAAAATAAAAAGTCTCATATCATAAATATATGTGATTGCTGAAAGAGGTGGAGATATAAGGTTGGTCTAGTGGTGAAAAGGGAGAAGAACAGGAATGAGAGGTTGCGGGTTTGAATTTCCTGACTATCAAATATTAACAATACTAACAACTTATATTTATCTAAAAAAAAAATGGTTGCTAGGAGAGGGAAAAAAATATAAGAAACAATAATTGGTGTTTTGTTTTGCATACCTTTGGGCTATTGACTGGAGAGCTAGCAGTGTCTTCCAAAGGGTCATCCTCTGAAATCTGTTTGGCTCTTGCTTTCTTGAAGCTTAGTTTTTTGGGTAGATTTGGTGCAGTGCTGACCTTAAAATTCTGATGAGAAATTTTCCATGCAGCACAAGAAGCAGCATCTGAGAGCAAAGAGGAGCCATCCAAACTGGAACAATAACTTGGCTCTATGCCTTTTGAGAAATCTTCTATGTAAGATGTCCATCCACTTTCCTCATCAGAACCACTTTGGTTTTTGCAGCCAGGTACTGCTCTGCCTCTAGATGAAAAATTCAGAGAATGATCCATTAATCAAACTCTAACAAGAAGAGCATATATACTATATAGAGCACCAGTATAATAATAATAATTTATAATTTATATCAATAATAAAAAGAATATTCTTATTCAGTCTACTTTCTTTTATCTTTTAATTGTTATAATAAATATTTTACTATTCTATCTCAACTTATCATATACGCTATATAGATAAATAAATAAATAAATAAAAAATACGCCAACTGCGCTCGTAACAAATTCAAGTCCAAAGAATAAAAAAATGTAAATAAACAGGTATGGTAGGAATTGTCTTTCCAATAATAATAATAATAATTGTTATAAAAAAAGATTGGGCAGTGGTTGAGAAAACAATTTGTAGAGGGATTTGTAACCGAAAGTTAGAGTGAAGAATGGAGAAAAAGGAGTCCATAGCATAGATTCTTGGGGTGGGCCATAGGGTGTTGAGGAAGTTAAGGTAACAGATGAAATTCCAACTGAAAAAACTAAATATAGAAAAAGAGAGAGAAATAGGAGAAAATTTGCATATGAAGGGGAAAAATGTCAGTATTCTTGTAAATTAACTTATTTGAAAATATTGTTTTAGCTTAATCTGATATAATAGATTAAATTTTGAATATATGCAATTATATATTTAAAGAAATTTTTATATCATCTATAATAATAATATTTAACTTTAATGGATTGGATTGGGTTTAAATTCTAGTTATTTGTGCTCTAAACCAAAAAGAAGAGGAAACAAAAAAATAAAAATAAATTACAGAGAGAGAAACGGTTGTTGACCTTTGCGGTCCAGAAAGACGGCATTTTTCATTTTTCCTTTTCAAAGACTCGGCTTTCTGGGAAGGCAATGGTCGTATATTCATTGTATACCCATAAAATAGGGAAAAAGTTAATCATACACTTAGAGTGTGTGGGTAAAAATTTTAAAAAGAGAAATAAAAATAAAAGAACAGAAAATCAATAAAAGTGACAAATGATGTAATGGAAAATAAAAAGAGGCTGAATATATATAATAACCCTGTATATTATAAAATCCGTTTTACAGTAAGAACAGAACTTATAACCAGTTTCATTTCATTTTTGCATAAAAATAAAAACAAAAACAGTTTCATTAGTAATGTTTGTGCTGTGTTTTTTTCAATAACTATTTGAGTTTCATTTTAGTACCGTGTATAATCTTATAATGTAATTTTTTATGATGCGAATTGTTAAAGTAAAATTATAATTCTTATTAAAAAACAGTACAAACAACATTTATATAACTACATTTAAGTTTTCTCCTCAAATTAAATTGTTCTTTTATAAATTGCTCTTTTATAAATTATAATAACTTTTATTTTACTGCATAAATTATAATAGCTTATGGTATTTGCTTGGAGGTTGGAGGGTTTCTTAATTAGTCACAACAATGTTAGAGGGGTTGGTACGACATCAATTGCCGTTAAGAATTAAGATATTCCGATTATAAATAAAAATATAATGAGGGTAAATTTGTGAACAGAGAGTTTGCTGAACTATTACTTAATATTTTGTGTCCACCGTAATAAAATGATGTTATTAAGGAAAAACATCAACTACTACTGATATTTAAGTGCACATTTTCTTTATCATCCATCTCTACCGAACACACTCTAACCATATGTTGGGAAGAGGAAAGTGAAAGGAACCGATTGGAAGGGATAGAAAACACTTTATTTTAGGGGGTGTTTACATGTAATTTTAGGAAATGCTAAAAACAATTTTTTTTTCTTGCACAAATCTTTAAAAACAGGAAACAAAATGAAATCAAGGTGACATTTTTGTAGTTAAAAAGTAAAAACAGAAAATGAAAACAAAACAAAATTGTAAGAAAATACCTTCTTAATTTTCCGTCATTTGGAAGAATAGAATAGAGGAAGAAAGAGCAGACAATAGCATGGGCCTCACAACAGTAACTCTTTCTTTCGGATTCTAGCGAAAAAGGGGAGAATCAAGTCTTTTTTATACAACTAGGGAAGTAGCCCGCATGCTTTGCATGCTTTGAGCAAACCCATGACAGAAAGTGAAGCAAAGAAAGAATAGACTGCATTGATTTGCAATTTGACACGAAGTTAAACAGATTTTATATAATTTTGGGTTACAAAATTATACTTATTTGTATTACATCTCATTCTTTATTTAAGCAAATCTTTTTTTCTTTTCTTTCATTTTCTTTACAATGAAATGAAAGAATGTGAGAAGATGCATTCCTTAATTATATTTGACAAAATTGTCTTGAAGAACTATTTGAAAATAAGCTAGGATAAAAAACTTATTCAAATGACTTCTATTTTATTTTGATAAATCTAAAAATATATATTTATGCGAATTATCATATTTTTAGTTAAACATTTCGATTAATGAACTTGTGAATAATAATCTATTTCCAAGCTGTTGACATAATTTTATATTAATAAAAGTTATGTATACACGATGTACTGTGTGTTAAAGGAAAGAATGATAGAGACAAAAAGGTGGTGAAAAAAAAAAAAAAACTTGTGAGAAATGGGTTAAAGTCATAGAAACTCTACCAATCGTTCAATTGAGGGAGTCAGTTCTCTCTTTCATGAAATGATTTTGTGGTGTCTCTTTTCATGTTTTATTGTTTTCTTCCAATGTCTAAAGAATTTGCTTCTACAAACATAATTTAAGTAATGCTTGACTATAAAAAAATTAGAGAGAGAAAAGTGATTTTGATTGATGTGAAGATTATCACTACATCGGAGTTAAATTTATAGGTCACATAACCAAGTTATAATTGGAAACCTCTCAAGTGTAGCTTAACCTTTCTCTTAAGTGTAGCGTAGCCTTTATCTCATTAAGGCAACGCATCAATTTTACAATTACTGATTGATCATTCAACACTAATTAATAAAAAGAGAGAATATAATTGACTGTCTAGAATTTTATTGAGTTCTAATAACCATTTGTTTTACTCATTTAAAATTCACTTGGAAACTCTTTTTTTTTTATTTATCTTTTTCTGCATTTTCTATCATATTATATGTTTTTTTAACTAAGATATTCTTCAGTCAAAGAAATTAATGACTAATCTTTCAAGATACTACAATTAACCTTTTTCAATATATAATTTTTTATACAATAAATTAAAGATCAAACTCAATCAATAATTTGGAGCTTGTAACTTCGTGTATTTCATCAATTTGTACCTTGTAGCTAGCCTCAGATCTGCATGTCATGTGTCATATTTCATATGTCATTCCAACCTTGAGAAGTCTGTTACGAGGGATTGACATCGATTTATCCCCCTCACGAAAGTTCTTTCTCAGTAAGCTATAAGCATAGTTGACAACTATCTTATTGAAGATGATTTTGGGTATGCCACTACCTCTGCTTCCCCAGCATATACACCATTCTCCCCTCCATTGCCTTCTCTATAAACTTGATCTCCTTTTCAACTCCCTTAGTCCCTCCAAATTGTTGAATTGAATCTGAAGAGCCACCAGACACAATAAAGCACCTTGATCTGGGATTACTCTTGCACTAGCAGAAGAACTACTAGTCCTATCTTTCCTTCTTGAGCTGAAGTAACATTAGTAGTGGAACTGAAACCTTGAGGAATGTCAGCCATCTCATCCTCGTTGGCAAGAATAGGCTCTTATTCATTTGTTGTTCCCACAGACTCAACCATGAAGCTCTCTTGTCTTATAATTTCCCTAGGTTGTTGCACTATCTGTGACTCAAACACCACATGATCCCCTAGCACATCCATGTAACCATGCCTCACAATACAACCAAACATTCTATATTCTCTAGGCCATTCTTGTCCAAACAGAAACCTCTCTTCCAATGCAACTGTTGCAATAGGAATAGCCTTGATGAAAACAAACACCACAATTGAATGAATGGATGGAATGCTAGCAATGAAGTGTGGGAATATAGGAGGAATGCCTTTACAAGCTCAGAATACAAAAGTCCAATTCCGGGTATGTGATTAATGTTTCCGTTCTTAGCCAGTTGTCTCACACACTCGGAGGAAACCTTGTTTTCTAGTTCAAACATGTACCTTTCCTAAATTCCCATGAATATTGTCAAGAAGAAAGCTAATAGAAGAGGAACAAACCCTCCCTTTGCGAATTTGGACAGTTGTGATGATAAATAAAGAAGCTCAATGCAACCAACTGGCAAGAAGAGAGCAACCACCCATATACTTTTCTTCCATATAACCAGCATTATAAGGGAAACCAAGATTGTTGTGATTAGCATATTACAAACTACTGCAATCCCTGCATTAAACATAAAACCAATATTGTTGGGAACCTCTCTTGTGATGATAAATTTGATGCTTTCTGGGATGGCAATGGTCGTATATTCATTGTATACCCATAAAATAGGAAAAAGTTAATCATACATGTAGAGTGTGTGGGTAAAAATTAAAAAAAAAAAAAAAAAA
>PYAF01003354.1:1244858-1262416 GCA_007407185.1 Glycine tomentella | reverse complement strand
TAACACCTCCCAATCAACCAAACAAGGAAATATTTATGGAATACAGCATGTAATGACACAGCAAATATCCTTGAATGCGATTTAAAAGAAGTAAATAAGAACCATTATCAATTATTATCAACTACATAGCAATAAAAGGAAAGACTTGAAATCAGAAAACAGCCTCTTTGCATATAGCGTGGAGCCTCTGGACATTGGTTACATAGTATTTTACATAGCAATACAAGGAAAGGGGGAATTAATTAACCAACTTGCACAACTCAAAAACACCACAAACACAAACAGCTGAAAGGAAGCATATGAAATACATAAATCAAAACATTAAAATAAAACTTTACATATTACCACCGTGTATATCAAATTCCATCAGACAAGCTGATTTCTTGAACATAATGAATTCAGTAGGAAAGCAAAGGAAAATGACAGATAGAGCTGTAAATGTTCAAAAGCTAGGATAGACAGTCCAAATGTCCAAGGAGCTCAACCACGTCATAGTTCTAGTGGCCATATTTCTGAAACTCCCACTCACTGTTATCTGTACAAGCAAAGAAACATAAGAAAGTCATGCACTTCTTAACCATTACGGTCCCAAAAGAAAAGGAGAATGATAGGAACTAGGCCTGCATACCTAGAGGACAAACTTGACGGGTCTTGAGCCATCGACTAATGCAATGGAAGTGAAAAGCATGGTTACAGACTCCTGTATAAAATGAAAGCCAGAGAAGCAACAGTTTGAGTAATCCAGTGATAGCTAAGAAGAAAAAACCACAGAAGTCTTCATAATAAAGAATGACCTACAGACTATTATTTTAAGTTCCAACTAAACTGAAATGGCACAATCTTTTTACTCATGAGGCAATGACATGCGCACTAATGCACTATATCTTATTCCAAAGTCACAAAAGTAAGGAGATGACACCATTGAGTGGATCTAGCAATACCAAAATCTTTGTGGATCCAAAAAAGTATATTTACAGCAAGTAAACTGCAGAATTGTACATATGCAGATATTTTGAAGCAACAAATAATGATCAAATGCATTTGCACAACACCAATGACCAGTGAAATAACTTGCAGTAATGAATGGACAAGCATACAACTAATTATTTGTTTGGTATGTCATTCTAGAAGGGAAAGTAAGGAAAATGCATTTTGATCAGACATCATCTCTATTTCAGTATCAAGGATGGAAAAGGGAGAGACTGTAACGCAGAAACAATTCATGAGTCCCACAAAGTGAAGTGGCCCAACATGTTATTTATCCATCTCAACGTTATTAACTTCCATTTCCATTATTTTTCATGACGAAACCAAGCAAAAGGAAGCATCCTTTCTTTTTCATTAGACAATAACACATGGAAATAATATCTCCTTCTTTACTTTCTTTTCTTTAGCATGTATCCCTTTTTTCTCTTTTCCTCCTTTACACCAAAAAAGCCTGGAGGTCATCATAAATCACAGTAGTTGATTCTTATAGTTTAGACTACAATTCCAAGGATCAAGAAAGTAAAATTAAATTTAAAAGCTGCAAAGAGTTGAATAAAAAAGTGAGCACATTATGGTACCACTTATACTGACTGTCTAATTATCTCAGACTCAAATAAAGTAGAATGATCAATAATCTCTATACGACTAATAACCTTGAAGGTAAGCAAACCTTAAATATAACCTAAATAAATATATGATGTGTTTAGAAATAACTGTTAGTATCTCCATTAAAGTGCAGAGTAACATATCCTATGGGTTAGAGTGTGGTGTTCTTGCTTTATGTTTACTGTTGAACTTTGGGGTTATCACTTATCACTATCAATATGATTCGCAATAAGGTTATTTCCATTAAAATGCTTGATCAAATATAGTGGAAACAATATTTTTATGTTTCCAATCCTCAGTAAAGAGTTTTAGTCGTATTCTGCTTAATTTTGCTTGCAAATTTCATGGTCGATTTTTTTTGTCCATTTGAGAGAGAGAGAGAGAGAGAGAGAGAGAGAAGGGGGGAAATTTAAATTAGGATAAGAACTATGAAGGATACCTAATCTAATAACCTGAAAAGCCACACCAATGTGAGTGAGGCAGAGGCAGTGGCCACAAGGTTAAGGAGACAAATAGAGAAAAAAAAAAAAAAAAAAACACTAAGTGCAGAGTGTAGTAATACAGTATGCATAAGATACTGAATTTGCTTCAGTTGAAGAAATGAAAAAAAATATAAAAAGGGGAAAAATACAACAAAGGAGGAATAATTAGTGTCGTTGATGATATTAAACAAAGAAGTATTTAAAGATTAACTCAGACCAGCAACTACATCCAAGCCTAACCCTATGAGTGAATCACATCATTTGCCTCACTCAACAAGATCAAGGAGACAATAGCAGCCACCACAGCCCAATATCTACCTTACACAACACAAGATACATAAACAGCACTAGGAAGAATTGGAGGATCAAAAAGCTGTTTTCCTTCAAGATTATAACTTAATGTGTTCAAACAATGGTTTTGAATCAAATACTAAAGCCTGTAAGGGACGTATAGTTAATTTACAAAATATTCATGATTAACGCACTTTGAGCATTGCACTAACAAGTTAACCTCTAATTACGAACAACCACTCCAAACACGTTACCTTGCAGCTGAGGCTGAAGCACTCTAACAAAACAATATTTTTACTATAAATTGTATATATACTTAAATAAAAATTATAATATTCCAACACCTCATAACTATCTTCTTCAACCCTAATAAGATCACAGATAAGCATAAAGCATTCTAAAAGCTGTTTTACATAAAATCGAATTAGAAACAAGAGGGGTTTGGATCATACCCCAAGCCACAGTGCATTCCTCGCTAGTGGCGCTAGCCTGGTTGGCTTGGCACTCGATGCCTAAAATCAGCGAATCAAAATTCTCAAAAAGCGGAACGAAACGCTTCAAATCAAAGAACTGTTTTCAATTGGAAAAAGTAAATTTTCTTACAGAGATCCATGATATGGTTCCGGCAGATAGCACAGTTATCGACAACGATGTCTGGAAAAAAAATGAAAAAGTGAATTTCAGAAATAAAGAAACGGAAAAATTAGGGTTTAAGGAGGGAGAAAAAGTAAATACCCCAAGCCCAGAGAGCGACGGCGTTCCACTTCTTGATCTCGAAGCGCTTGGGCTTCTTCGAAGAAGGACCGGCGCTGCTCGAGGGCTCGCCGGCGGGTAACATAGGCACGTCGGAATCCAGAGTCGCCATCGGAATCTCTCTCTCTTTCTCTTGCAACTGTGTGTGTGTGTGTGATTAGTGCCTGAGTTTATTTCTTCCAATGTTGAATAACAGCTTTGAAAGGTCTTCTTCTACGCTTCTGTCAAAGTACAATCATACGTATGAGTATTCCCTCTCAGTGGCTTGGGTTACTGTTTCTTATTGGGCTTATGAAACTATTGGCCAGTCCTTTTATTATAGAAAAAAAAAAACAAAGAAATATTACGTTATTTGATTCGTACATCATAAATTCATAACTGTATTTTTTTTCCTAGGTTCGGGACATTCATAACTCTATTAGATGCTTAAGATAAGCCGTTCCTGAAAATTCTTTGGCTCAGGGCGAAAGGAAAAAAATGGACCTTTAACACATAAATTTTTTAAAATACAAATAATATTAAAATTACGAAATGGAAAAAATGGATTCTTAACACACAAATATTTTGAAATACAAATAATATTAAAACTAAGAGATGGAAAAAATAGACCTCTAACATACAAAAAATAGGTCCCTAATACATAAATTTTTTTAAATACAAATAATATTAAAACCAAGGAATGAAAAAATGGGTCCCTGACACATAAATTTTTTGAAATACAAATAATATTAAAATTAAGAGATGGAAAAAATAGGTTCTTAACACACAAATTTTTTGAAATACAAATAATATTAAAACTAAGAGATAAAAAAAATAGGCCTCTAACACACAAAAAATAGACCCCTGATACATAAATTTTTTTAAATATAAATAATATTAAAATTAAGGGATAAAAAATGGGCCCCTGACACATAAACTTTTTGAAATATAAATAATATTAAAACTAAAGGATGAAAAAATGGACCTCTAATACATAAATTTTTTGAAATATAAATAATATTAAAATTAAGAGATGGAAAAAATGGACCCTTAATACATAAAATGGATCCCTAACAAAAAAAATTTTTATTTTTATTTTTTAAAAAATTAAATTTTACTTAAAATACTCCGGTAAAAAATTTTGGGCCTGGGCGGGAGCCCTGTCTGCCCCAGGGCCGGGCCTGGATAACTATAATATATTAAAAAATTACAATTTTTTTGTTGCCACAGGTATATAAAAATCGTCCATCGCCTTATCTTTTTGTTCGTATTTGCTGTTACACTAAACTCAATTTCTAAAAAATTATGTTAGAATTTGTAAAATTTTATTGAGACAGGCGATATTTTATAATTAAAAAAATTTTAAAAACATTTTATAAACATATTTTATAATTGTAACTACCTTTGAGGCCTGATGAAATTATACAAACATCTCCCTTTTATAAAAAAAAAAATTGTTTAATAAATATTACACCAGCATCCTCTCTTATAAGAAGGTTAATATAGTGATTGAAAAAATAAGAGAAATTCATGTAATTTCACTGAACTTCAAAAATAATTTGTGATTTACTCGATCTTTCTGTATTTAAAGGTAAAGTCACTGATATTAATCAATATCATAGAAGCAAACAACACAATGTGGTCAATGAGAGGAACCACTTGGTCAGTGACTTCTTCCAGCAGTACATCGTCTCAGTCAATAAAAGCTAAGCATGCAAGCTTATCAGCTACTACATCTACACTCCTATTAACCCAATTAAGAATTGTTAAGAGTTCGGATTGAACATCTCAAAGTGCAAGGTTGAGACTTTTTTTTTCCAAGCATTAGATAAAAATTGGAAATCAGTTTCACACAAATCAGCTGTTGAAAACACAAAGTCCTTCGCAACAGCAACTGTTTCATTTTAAACTTTGTCTGCTTATAAACTAGTTGGTTTCGACAATACCAAATAGTCGATATCAAATAAAAAAACCGCTCCCATCAACACAGGTAGTCAGGTAGGTCCGTAAAAAAATCTAAATATATAGAACGAATTCATATTCAATTTAATTTAATTCATTTTAAATCCATTTAAATGGTTTAATTTCATATCCAAATTTAATTTTTTAGATTTTAAATCCAATTCAATTAATTGGATATGGATTAAATATTTGTTTAAAATTTTAAATCTAATACAAAATTTTAGACAATGATAATTAGATATTTTTGGCCAACTTCGATAGGAACTATTTTTTTGTCGATGTCTTTTAGAATTATTTCAGACGATGTTAACTGATGATGTTTTTAAGCTGTCATTGGGTGAGACTATTTTTTGGTTAATGTCGATAAGGATTTTTTTGGCCAACACTTGCAGAGACTATTTTTTGACTGATGTCGTTCAAAGTTTTTTTAATCGACATAAGTTGAGATTATTTTTTGGTCAATTTCAGCTAGGATTTTTTGTCGATGTCTATCGAGATTATTTTTTGTTTAACATTGAATAAGTTTTTCGGTCCACATCGGTTAGAATATTTTTTGATGATGTCAGACAAGACTATTTTTTTGTCAGCATCAACTAGGATATTTTTGGCCGACATCGGCAAAAAAAATCTAGTTGACATCAACCAAAATATTCCCCAAATTGACGTCGGTCAAAAAAATCATAGTTGATGTCAACAAAAAATATCTCTAGCCAATGTTGATCAAAAGATTCATGGCCAATGTTGGCCAACAACCCTAGCTGACGCCAACAAAAAAAATAGTTTCAAACTAGCGTTAGCAAAGAAACCTAACCAACTTTGAGCAAAAAATAGTTTCGGCTAATGTTGGCCAAAAAATATCAACGACCGTTATCGTAAAAAAAAAAAAAAAAACTTACCGATGTCAACCACAAAAACTCTAACCAACATCGACCAAAAAATTATCATAGTCGACGCTGATCGAAAACCCTTAGTTGTTGTTGGCCAAAAAGTATCACCAACTCATCGACTGACATTGACTAAAAACTCAAGCCGACCTCAACTAAAATATAAACTACCTAAGATCGACCAAAAATATCCTTGACTGACGTTGATCGAAAATGAACTGACCGACTTCAACCAAAAAATAGTCTTAGTTGACGTTAGTCTAAAAATGCCTAGATCGATGTCAGTCGAAATTGTCCTGATTTAGGTAGGCTAAAAATATTCTAACCAAGATCGGTGAAAAATAGTCTTGACCAAAGTCAGTTGAAAAACCCTTAATTGGATAAGTGTTAAATTTTCACTTTTTAGCATTTGCTTACTAAAATTTATATAAAAAAAAATCTTATATCATTTAACTGAATATATATTAGATATGATCAAATTTATATTCACTAAAATGGATTCATCATTTGCATTCATCATGATACTTGCACTTATAGTATAGGAGTTGCAAACCACATCGAATTTTCACTTCCTCACAAAGGAGCAATGCATATATGCACGTGCAGTAGATTCTTCATGCAGTCCACACCTTAGGTAGTTGTGTCCAATTGCATCCCTCTTTTACGAAGATTGACTCTCACTAATAATATGTTAGTCCACATCTCTCATAGTGGGAATCTTCTGAGAGTACGTATAATTAGTTTAATTAGTCTCTTTATAAATTAAAATTTTAATTTCATCTCTTAATTTTTCACGTTACATTTATGTATAGAAATTACAAATTTTGTTATGTTGGATTACGTCACTAGCTTAATTTACATATTATGATTATTATATATACAATGTCACAACTTATCATATTTATTTCCATCACTATTAAAAAGATCTATTTATTTACATTTTGTTATTTTTCTCACGATTGGAGTTGCTTTCTTAATTACTCATGCACTGTATGGGTAATCAAATATACAGAATGTAAAATATGTTAATTAACCAAAAGAAAAAGAAATCAAACAGTCTCAATTAGTTTGGATGGCTTAATTAACATATATTATATTATTATAAATAACATTTACTTTTTTATAATAATAAAAATGTTTGTTCTGTATATATTATAATTTAATAAAAAAATTATCAATATTTATAACTATACAATTTCTTTTAAGACATAGTTATAAAAACATATTATGTTCCCTTGGTTTTGTTAACGGACAAATATACTGGTTTTTGGTTTTTAATTGCGTGAAAGAAAATAGAAGAAAACTTGCGATAAAATACAATTTGTACAAAATATTAATTCATTAGAAACTCTCAACAATATATATGACGTACCCAATCTTTTGTTTTAATCTACGAACAATCATTTATTGTAGGGAAATAAAGTGCACGAAATTCCTTTCTTCATTATATTGAATCCTTGTAGTCGTTCTATCATGGGTTGTATGAAATCCGCATCCTACCAACACCTAGACAAAAGAAAGAAGATTTAATTTCATAATAAATCTTCTACCTACGATATCTATTTCAATTAGAAGGCATTAAAAGCAGTGTGTAGTATAAATTTAAGAACATTGAATTAATTTGTAGCAAAAAAAGAACAATGTTTATTGCAAAGTTTTAGTTCCATTAAAGAAGCTTTCAAATATCAATCTTACGTTGACACATATCTATTTAATATAAAAGGGAGTGGTGCAGTATTGTCGTTTCATTATATATATATATATATATATATATATATATATATATATATATATATTGTTATGTAGTAATTTGAATAATGGAAAACGGATATGAATTCGAAACTAAGGTGAATGGTTTGATAGTATCGCCAATTACGATCAAGATTAACTAATTCTAAGGTGATTGAAGCTTGCTTTGTTATTCTGGTTCGTTGTTTCAATTGTATGATATATTCCTTTTTATTTCTCCTATTTTTATGGGTAAGGGACCTACATCCAACCTAAAACAAGCATACAAATCGTACCTGACGTTAGCAGAAGGGTGGATCAAACTAAATCAACTCAGCTGGAAGTGCAAACCTATAATTAGCTGCGTTGCATATTTGGACTGTTAAGTAAATCAACTAAAGGTTATAGATAAATCACGAAATCAAAAGTAAAGAAATGCCCATACAATCTACTAACAACAAAAAGGAAACAAAAGGGGATGCAGAATCACTTATTAATATTTTTTTTGTCTAACACTTATTAAAAATATTGTTAAACTTTTGGTAATATTTAAAAAATATGTAAAATGCTATCAAATATAAATAAATGTTACTAATATATTTTCATAATATTTTATCAAATGTCGTGTACAGTCTATATCACTAAAACTTTTAAAATTTTTAACGATATGGACTATGCACGACATGACATTTGATAAAATATCGCAAAAATGTATTTGCAATATTTATTTATATTTAATAACATTTTTTAAATGTTGGGAAAAACTTTTAGCAATATTTTTAAATAAGTGTTGGACAAAAAAATGTAGCTAAAGTTCACACACACACACACACACACATATATATATATATATATATTAATGAATTAAAGAAGATAGTGTCATATGAAAGAGGATGAGCACCATTAGTCAAGTCAACTACAAAGTTAAATTCTCTAAAGGTGTAACTAAATATGATATTCCACTGTCTCTCTTTCTCTTTCCATTTTTGGATGATCTGAATCATAGACCAAGTTGGGTGGGTTGAGAGACTCTCAAGCATAGGGTTCCAACCAAGAGGTTCCTCTTTGTGTCGCTCCAAGCATGTGGGATTGTACCTACAAAGACACTTTGACGTTCAAGTTAGAGACATGTATCAAGAGTGGGTTAGAACTAAGTGAGTTGCATGGAATCCTTGTGCCCCCTTTTATACTGTTGAATTTAAGTCCATAGGTCTAGCCTCCCTAATTAGATAGTTTTCATAATGTAAGATTGAATCTATTTTATCGTATCTTATCTTATTTGATAATTTTGTGTCGGATATATAGACATCGATATTGATTTTCTCCATTTTTATCTGATAATAAAGATAGACTTTCCATATGTCTTGATTTATCTCAGTCAAGTCTCATGGAGTAAAATAAGAGATTTACTCAATTAGCCCTTGAGTATAGAGGTTTGTCGAGTCCGAATAAAGCCCTTAACCATTTGAATGTCAATGAGAGAATTGTAAGTATTAATCTATAATTTCATGTTCAATAACAATCATATCAAATACATGAAAATGATCTTGAGAATTTATGAATTTTACATAAACATACATTTCTCCATAATTGCAGAAGATCTTTAATGATAGAATGTTTTCTCAAAGTTTTGACCATTTCAATTCTTGTATCTTTTTTGATAGGAATGAGATACAACTCTTATGGGCTGACAATGAATGTATTCAGTTGTCTAGATACCTATTTATAAGAAAACTGAATCACTATGTTTAATATAATTATACTTATCAATAATTATCCTTTTAATACATTTAAGATAACTACTTTATCAATAATTATCTTTTAATAACTTTCCTTTGTAATGAATTATCACCATACTCTTTATTCGTTAAATCAAATAACATTTATTTAAATGAGACACAATGATAAATCTTACAAGAATCACTCTCAATCTATGAAATTTTGATATCCATATTCCAAGCAATTTAAAGAGCTATCTAAATTCACTAAATTTCATCATGATTATTAGATTGGAAACCATTGAGCCAATTACCTCGGTGGTCCTTTAAAACTCTTGCACAAACACTAACAAAAAAAAAAAAAAAAAAACTCTTGCACAAGTAGCTAAATTTTCATTGCGTACATATAGTCATCCATATTACACTTAACAAAACCCAAAGGGGGTCTTGTCACTTAGTAAAGATTATAGAGTATCTAATATTGGTCAAAATAATTAAAAACATGTTGTTTTGCACATGAATAATAATAGAATTAAAGAATGTGTTGTCACCAAAAAGTAAATTGTTTCACATACATAATCAAAATTAACTTCATAAAGATCGAATACCAGCAAATGAAGGCTATTAGAAAGGATTGTTTTGTTGATCATGCTTTGTAATACTTGATATAATCCACTCCATGAGGTCTTTGTGCAAAAAAATCATTAGCTACATTGAGAGATTTCCAAATAGTTATAGCTTTAAGACAGTTACACAACACATGAAAAGTTGGTTCTTCATGAGCACTCTAAACAAATCAAGTATTCAAAAGTTGTAGAAAAGACAAGGAAAATTAGTCACCATACAATTATGTGAAAGAGATCGACAACTCGTGTAGCATTTGACTGGGAGTTATACGATTGGCTTGGTTGTTGGGAAGAAGAGTTATCCGAGCTTCTAAAGAGTAACATCATAGTTTTTTACTACAGTCTTCTTCACCCAAAACACTTTATGATTTGCACATTACAACTTTGTGTCCATCTCAAAGAATGTGTGTAAGTCTCATATTTTGTATAACCTCATTGAAGTGAGCATCCATAAAAGTTATGAAGTTTGTCCAAGTGAAAAAAGAGAACTCAAAAGTTTATTGAAGTGGTGCTTTTGAAGAGTGTTGTAAGCACAACAGATTCTATTGTACGAGTTTAAAACAAGGTTGTGGTTGGGTGAAGTTTAAATAGGCCTGTGAAATAGTACGGGTTAAGTGGAACCCACATAGGTTAAAATGCCAAAGTGAGAAATTTGTAGTGGTCAGAATACCAAGTGAAGACCCTGCAAATTAAAGTTGATAATATTGAGTTATGTAATTTGTGGATATGGAAATGTTGTCCTGGAGCAGAGAGAATACTCGGTGCAAGCCTAAAGAGATGAGAATACTTCGAGCAAACTTGCAGAGGTGTGAATACTGACATGAAGAAGTAAGAATATTTGGTACAAATTAACCTATAGAGATAATAATACTGAGTTCAAAATTAGATTTAAGGAAATAATACTATGAACGCTTGAGAAGACTTAAGGAAAAAGAGTACCCTTCTGTAGTTGGTGTTTTCTTAGTGAAAAATCCTTTATAGGTTGAATAGATTGTATATAGCCCACGGATGTCAAAGAACCAATATAGTTTGTCTGTGTGTTGTATCCTTTCCTTTAACCTTAGTTTGCTACGGATTTAATTTGTAAATATTGAAAACCTTTATTTTCAAAAACTAAAGTTAATTTAAAACTAAGCCTAAAAGATTTTTCAAGATATTTTATTAATCAAAACCAGTATCATATCCCATGCTAGAAAATTTGAAAACCAGATTTTCAAGCAAATAAGGATATGTGATTTTACATTTCAGACTTTAATCAATTTCTGATATTAAACTTAGTCTCTGTTGTATTGTATTATTTGCATTTAAGTTTAAGAAAGAATTTACTTGTTCTTTAACATACTTCTAATATCTAAGCTTAAGGGGAAAATATCTATAATTAGTTTTTTTGGTTGTGTAGAGAAAAACATTTATTTTAAGTGTTATTGCGGGATCCCGTTTTAATTATTGACTATCTGATCCACTTTAGTCACTACTTTCATGTCATTTTTACGAATCAATAAAAAAAATGTTTTTTTTTAATTAATTAGTGCAAAGTTAACTTTCATTAAATTAAAAGGATGACATGAAAGAAAAAGCATTCTACAATAAGCCTATAATTCCTTCTCAAAAAAATAAGCCTATAATTCTAATTTAAAGCAGACCTAAGCCAATTCGAATTTAGAGCACACCTATGTCCTAGGGCAAAATGGGGCGTGAGCAAGTATAAAATTTAAGTTTCAATAACTTAAAGCAAAACTACGCCAACATAAAGTATTAGGATAACAATAAATAAAACAAAGCATATGTGCATACGAACACTTAAGTTCTATCATATTTAATGCATTGTTGTAATTACACCTGTATTGAAATAACTTCTGATTTGAAAATATATTGATAGATAGGAACATGAGTCGTGATATGGTTGCCATTCGACAAGATATTAATTTCTTGTCAACCTACAAAGCAGAACAACATTTTGAATTTTTTATGTCTTGGTTGTAAGCGCTGTTTATAACGAATAATTTCAGTAACTGGGTCTCAGTCAAATATTGACTTGTGATATAACATCTATTACTATTTACTAGCTTCTAGAATAGGAAAAGGAAAAAAAAAAGTTAATGCTAAATTTTGTTTTCGTAAAACATATAAACATCAAGTTGACCTTCTAAAAAACTTTTACACCGATTTACTTTTTTAATATAAAATAATCATGAAATTAAGAATCAAATTAATGTCTTAATTAATATGCATTTATATCCATTTTATAATTAACATTTAAATACATTGAAATGCTAAATTAATATTTGTTCCGATCACAAATTATCCTTAGAGAACGGTCTAAAGATAGCCTATGACCTGGACATTTAGAGTAGGTAACCCTACCCCTAGAGTTTTGATCTAAAGAATATGTATCATTGTCTAATGCTACTTATACATATCATAATTTTTTGAAAGTAATTTCAATGTTTCACCCGTACATGAGTCGGGAACATTCCCTTGATTACCGTTAGGAATCACTAATATTTTAACTTGTCGTGGGATGATAGAGTTCAACATATAATCGAGTACTAGGCTAATAAAAAGGATTGTGAATCAAGGATAATTGATATATATGATCAAAATTGATGCTTAAAAGATTGAGACAGTGTTTAACCTCAAGCCTGAAAGGTGAAAATTAAGGCTTATGGTTGAGTCTGTCATCGACCTAAAGAACTTGGAAGGTACGCAGCCTATCAAACCCAAGCCTAAATGACGAAGATGTTTATAACTAAGTTTGTGGTCGGCGTAAAGAACTCATAGGATAAAACATCTAAAATATTTATAAAGGACTTTATTAATTATTTCATGTATATTTTGGAAAAACTTATTTATTATTTAATTGTATAAAAGAAAACTTCATTTAGAAGATTCTGAGCGCTGACTTTGATATCATTAATTTTCCCAACAAGAAACTTTAAACCAACATTGATCTCTCTTTGTTAATATAGGCGACCTATAATTATGACAACTAAACGCACTTGTATACAGAGAATTAGTAAACGAAGCATTAATTGAATTGCCCTAGTGGACTTTGCCAATATTCTCATGACTTCTGCTCAGCGTTTCACTTGACTTGACCAATGTATATAGAGAAGTTAAAGAAGCCTTCAATGTATATAGGTCATGTGTTCAGTGTTTCACTTGACTTAGCCAAAATATTCTCAGGACCAACCCGGTGGTATTTGAAAAACACTACATGTTTGGTTTATTATTTAACGTGTTGTGTAAGAATTTTGAGACAAAATCTAATGATCCAAAGAAAACTGAATGCAAAAAGAAGGATATAATTGATTTTGAATTAAAATAATTTTAAATAACTTTTATGTTAAATTTAAAATTTTCTAATTAATTTTATTTTATAATAAAATATTTAAACATAATTTACGTCACTTCGTAATCAATTTAAATTAAAATTAATTTTATTAAAAACTCGTTCAAGGACACACTCCATTTGCTACTAGCTTCGGTTTGGAGCAGTAAACCAAAGATGAACTTAGACACCGGTTTTGTAGTTCAAGTTTGACCCTCATCAATATCGAAGAGTGTTTCTTATAAGTCAAAATGATGACAAATATGGGAGCCAGTTGTATTTCTCGCCATGACAGCTGCAGCTAGCTACATGCAGATCCTCGCTGTATACGAATATGGACTCACTTAACCATGGCCTACACAGCAAATGGACGTGTAATTTTGACAGAACCTGGCTGATATATTTTGGGTGGAGGAATAAATGAACAAAATTCCAGATCATAAATGAAACGCCCAACTACCCCAAATATATCAATAGAAAATCAAAAATTAAAACTACTGATGAACGCGTGAATCAACTAAAATGCTTCATTGAACAAACTTCATTTTATCCTAGCTGCTGTCAGGACCTGTATCTTCTGGTATGCATTGCATGTTGTTTGTATATATATAATATATATACGTTAAGATTCGGGTTATTGATTTGCATTTGGATTTTTAAAGTTGTGAGTGTGAATGAATGATTGGTAGTATCGTTGGATTGACTTAATGTTGGGTTGTTTTGTAAATTTAGTTTAGCTGGTGGGATTTGGTTTGAGCCATCGTTGGGACATTTATTGCCCATGCTAGTGCTCAGCTTATGTACGGTTCATTTGCTGCACAGCTTGTGCCTTTAACAAAATTTCAATTGTGGCAAAAAAAAAAAACAGACATATTTAAGAGAACTAAAAATTTAAAAAAATTACAAAAATAAAAAATAGATTATAAGGACTGAAAATATATTTAAATCTATTTTTTTTTTTATAAATGTTCCTTTAGCAGATGAAATTTTTCTGCTTTGAATTCTAGGACATCATCTCCTCTTCTAATTTCTTTAACACACAACATATATAAATTAGCCTTTTGTGACTATCTTCTTCTCTTTTACAACTTGTAGCGAGGCTCTGACAATTAGTTTTAAATATCTTACTGTCGAATTTAGAATTATAAAATATGAAACAACAAAGCTTTAATTAAATATTACCATTGTCAAGTTTAAAATTTTCATCAAAATCTACATTACAACTTTTAAATCCTAAATTTTATAATATAAATTCAAATTAGTTATTAATGATGTTCAATAGTTCTACTGAAATTAGAGAAAATCTATATACTCTTAAGAAGCACGTTGCACTGAAATAGGTTAAAATATAATAAGAAAAAAGTGTCAAGTCTTTGAAGAAAGACGGAAAAATGTAATATAACTAAACATATTGTATGAAGAAAGAATAGTGTAATCTATATAAAAAAAATAGTGTAATTTACCTAAAAGTTTATTTGAAAAGTTTTTTTTTATTGAAATGACTTTGGTTTTAAATATGCTTATTTTAGTTGTATATTTCTATAATAAAATCAGTCATTTACTATGAAGTTAAAATATTACTAGCTAGCTGGATAATTTTGTAGTGAGTCTAGCTGTATTACTTTTTTAATTATAATGACGTTAATGAGCGAAGGCCTAAGCAAATAATAGAGTAGAATGTCTAGCTCCACATACTCCACCATATAGTAAACTTGAATACTTGGCTGAATTTGAATGCAGAACGAGGGCTGCTATTGGTGGTTTAAGCATCACCACGTACGTATGTTGCTATATATAAAAAATATATTTATAATGTATGTGGAGCAATAGACACCCCTTTCTTCTCTCCATGCTTAGGTCTACCATTAATTACCACGTTACAAAAATGTAATGTGTGGCTAGATTCCTTATCCAATGGAATTCGCTATTTTTGTTGTCATTTTTGTTTATGCTTTTTTGTTGTCATTTTAAGCAAACTGTTTATGACATGAAAACTAGTTTTATTTTTCTCTGCAAAATTGGAATTGGATAAGGCGCAGCAATTGGAACAATCTTAACAAAACCCGACAGGACACAACTGCTAATATAAGACAAATGAAAATCAAACTTATAGTCCAACCAATTTTCTAAATGATCGATCTAGCTACACTAACAACACCTGCAAACTCTAGGTCTTCAAAACCCGTAATCAAAGTTAAGAAAAAAAATGAACTGATGAATTCCACACGCATAAAATATAAAGCAGATTACTATGTTTTAAATAAACCACATTAGTCTTTTTCATAGAGGAGTGGGACTGTTTATATTATATATTATCTCATTTTAATATCAATCTTTTAAGTATTTTTATTTTTATTATGAATTTGGGTCTTTTTCTGTAAGAGGATTTGGGTACTTTCTTCTCCTATAATTATTTATTTGGACACGATAAGGTTGTAGTATAAAAATTTGAACATAAAATCATTTATTTTCAGATGTGATGAAGAGTGTCGGATTGAGCACGTGTCTCGTGATAAGAATGAAGAATTGAAGATGATGAAATTTTGGTTCTAGAACTAGAAGATTTATTTATTTATTTTATTCATATTTCATTTTCATGTATGCAATGCAATGCAACGCAGTGGCGTGCAGCATGGGGAAGGTAGGGTCCATTCTCAGACTGATGAACTGCTATCACATGGCCACTTACGACTTCCTTCTGCCCTCGGTGACCTCTACCTTTTTTTTTCATTAATATTAATATGAAACATGAAATATTCATCAATTTTTCTGAAAATTAATTTTTTTTAGAAAATTTTGCTGGTTACTTTTAGTAATATTTCTTCTGTTCTCAATCAGTTAGCCAATTTCATTTAAATTAGAATTATAAAATTAGTTTGATGATAAAAGAAGAAAAAGAGAAAAATATTGTGAATTTGATTCTTCAACTAATAATAAATTAATAAATAATAACTAATTTATTCATAAGAAATATAAAGTTAGCTTAACAGTAAAAATTGTAAAAAGAGAAATAAATTATGAGTTTGAATCGTGTGCTAAGAAAAACTAACATCAAATATTAGTACTTTTTAAACGAACAACATAAATTTTTTAAAAAAAAAACAATATAATCCTTATGAAAAAAAAAAAAAAACAGAAAACGACAAGGGTGTCGGCCAAGTTCCATCAATGATCAATGTCCCGCGCTCCACCCATGACCATGACCAATGACTCGCTTATAAGAGCTTAATTGTCAAAAAAAAAAAAAAAAAACATAGTTATTGCATAAAGAACACATTTGGAGTGAAATGATACATCGGAATTTAAATGTGTTTGACATTGAAATAATATTTATTATGTCAAACTTTTAAATTTAGAAGATATAATCATGGGCGGATCCTGGGATGAGAGGAGGTTAACCATAAAAAATAAAAATTATCTAGTAATTATATTTATCAATTTTTATACAAAATTTTTATTATTTGATTTTCTAATATGTTAAATATTAATAATTTATCAAAACATGAAACGTCTTTTCTTATGTGTCATGAAAATAAATTAATAATTAAATTTAGACTAATTTTTAACAATTTTTTTTAATGTATACTAACAAATAGTCAATAAATATTTTGTATTTCATCTTATTAATATATGTGATATTCATTACTAAAATATTAAATATTATATTTGAAAATTTATTTGTTTTGTGTGATGTTGGTGTCTTTCAACTATTGTCTTTTACCAATGTTAGAGACTAGTAGCTCATTACTGCAATAATTGCGATTGTGCGTTTTCATAATTTAAAAATTATAACAATCTCTAGTGTATTCAATAACACTTGTTTATATGAGATTTGTAAAACAAGAACTCTTTTAATTACAAGAAATAAAGTTTAATAATTAGATATTAATAAAAGAAAAAAATTAATTATATAATAACTAAAATTTGATAAAATATAATATTTAGATAAAATTTCTTTAAAACGATATAATTACTATTGATTTTATAATTTAAAGAAGTTACACGATAAAATTGATTATATAATAATTAAATTTTGATAAAATATAATATTGAGATAAGATTTCTTAAAAACGATTATTATTAATTTATAATCTAAAAGAAGTTAAGAGATAAAAATTAATTGTATAATAAAGATTTATATTTGGTTTCAAATCAGTTTTTGTACTATCAAATAAGTTTAGCTCAATTGATTAAGTATGGAGAATAAGTCT
>PYAF01003354.1:1226578-1237113 GCA_007407185.1 Glycine tomentella | reverse complement strand
ATACACTCTAAATAATATATAAATTATCATGTAAGATAATAACCTTGATTTTTATAATAATTATTTTAAAATATGATTTTTAGTATGTAGTATTATATATATATATATAAATCAAATTCTTATATTCATAATATAGGAAAGGATAGTCTTCAAAAGTATGAATGAATAAATAATCTCAAATCTTATTACATCAATAATCAATTTCCTAATTTTTAAATTTATTTATCAATAAAAAAGGTCAACTTCGAATTAATTGATATAAAATTATTTCAACTTAAACAAGCGCATAAATTTTAAGTCCTAATTAAATATACTATCACATTAGTTGAATAGAGAACTTTGTAATCTATACTAATCCTACTCAATTGAGCAAGATTACGAAAGATATATATAATTTGTACCAAATATCACAACTCACGAATTGGGAGTTGGGAGTGAATAAATTAATAAGCTTTTGCTCTCTGTTTTTTTATCCCTATTTTCCTTTTTTATAAGGCTTACTATGAATATTTCATTAAAAATATCAATTATCAAGGAATTACTGGAATCTTTTGCATGACCAGGAGTAATAAAAAATCCATTAAAAATATATTAATAATAACATTAAAAACATCATTAAAAGTCACATTAAAAACATTAAAAATGACATTAATAACATTTAATTTCAATACTAAGAACTCTTTCAATTCTTGAACCAATTACATTATGTTAATGGGGAAAAAAAACTCTATACTTATCCGATGGGAAAAACTGCAAAAGAGAAGAAATGAATGGGAGTGACACGCACAAATTAATTTCAAGAAACCAGCACTTACTAGCAATTTAGTAGCATTTGTTTGGTAGCCGTCATTCGTTGCATTGCACCGTCAACTCGCAAAAAATTTATTAGTAGTTTTCTACACCAAAAATATGCTGCGTCTCTTTCTCTCTCCCCTCTCTAGCAATTACACCTCTTTTGCCCTCCATTAAATGCAATTGCACCCTCTCAATACGCTCTGCAATTACTCTTCGCTGCCACATTTTCCTCCATCTGTTCCCCACTTCCCTCTCCTCCTTCAATGCCCTTGTCCCTATCTCTTCTTCTTCTCCTCACTTTCTCTATGGAACACCTCTTCTTGCCATAGCTTCTTCACCTTCTTTTTCTTTTCTTTGTTACCTAAGTAAACTTTTTTTTTTTTCTTCATAACTGTCCGAAACCCTTCCTTCAAAACGGTCATCTCTTTTCAACCCAAAACAGATCTACACCTTCATCTTCTACTCCCACTCTCACTGGTAAGTTCAAAAGAATCTTGTTAATAAAACTTCTGTCGCAACCAGGGTCACCGCGTGAATTTCTGTAACATTCATGTTTTTTCTGTTAAGGTTCTCTAAGGTCATTTTTTTTACAGAAAAAAACGAAACTAACTAATGAAGCTGTTTGCTACTTCTTCTTTTTTGTGAGTTCTAACATTTTCCAGGTGAGTCACTTGTAGCTAGGGCTGTGAGAAAAGGAACGTTGTTAGGTCTACAAGAAAAAAAGAAAAAAAATTCTGATATATAGGATATGCGATGTAGGATTTTTTTCTCCGAGATCTTCGTGGGTGCTGTATTTTCTTTAAAAAAAGTTTTGATTTTGATATGGGTTAACAATATTTCTTTACTTTTTAATTCATATATTTTGATATGATATATGCATAGCGTATATTTGTTTCGAAATTTCGATCAAGTTTTTTTCTTTTTAATCTTTTTTTTTTTCTTTCTCTTGGAGGGCACGTTTGTATAACTGAGTTTTTTGTAGTAACGCACACACTTACTCGCTTTGACATTGCTATCTGACAGAAAATCCAAGGGCTCAACCTGTAAGCTTTTTCTCTATTCAAGAACCTCTTAGGAGAGAGAAAGTGATATATATATATATATATAGAGAGAGAGAGAGAGAGAGAGAGAGAGAGAGAGAGTCAATTCTACATATACTTGTTGATGGTGGTTTTTTGAGGCATGTGAAATATGCAAGCCAGTATTATGATGATTCCGGCGACAAACATGCCTTCGATGATAGCAAGGAGCAACAACAACGTTGGAGGGTTTTTTGGATCATCTTCATCACCTTTCAATCTTGCCCAGGTCGGTGCTTTTAACTTTTCACCTTCTATTTCAACTCTTTTGACTCTCACCTTTTTTTTTTAATCCTCCACCTCTTTAATTTTTCACCCTTTTTTCATTAAAAATTTGAAAAAAAATTGACCTATCACAAAATTTTCACTTTTTTAACGCTCACATTTGCATCACAACTTAAACCAACAAGGCCAAATATCCTTCTCGATATTACAAATCTGCGTTTTCCCCAAAACTGCGTTATTTTTCTCCATAAAAAAGTCAAAAGAAAAAAAAATGCACTTTCTTTAAAAAAAACAAGAAAGAAAAGAAAATGTTGATGTGTTTGTTGTGTCTTTTTCTCTGAGAGAGAACCGTACTATACTACATGTGTTTGAATTGTGTTTTTGTTAGATTGAGGAACTATAATCCTCTCTCCGGAACCTTAAAAGATCCGTAGCAATAATAATAATGTTCCAGCCGAACCTGATGGACCCGTTGGAGATGGGTCAGAACACTTCCGATAGTGAGGTTCCTCGAATCCGTGAGGATGAGTTCGACAGTGCCACCAAGTCCGGTAGTGAAAACCATGAAGGTGCCTCTGGTGAAGACCAAGACCCTCGTCCCAACAAAAAGAAACGTTACCACCGTCACACCCAACACCAGATCCAAGAAATGGAAGCGTAAGTTTTTCCAAACAAACCCCAACTCCATGGTTATAAACAATTTTGTTTGAGACAGATAAAAAAAATATAGATGACAAAGTACTATTTTGAGTATTTAACAAAATAATTTTGTTTGAGTTCAGATAAAAATTATATAGATGACAATATGTTTCTTTGAGTATTTAAACATGAGATATATGATTAAACTGAAACAGTTTCTTATATTCTCTTTTTCTCCTTTTGTTTCTTTAATATAAAATTGGATGCATTTGTTTTTGCAGTTTTTTCAAGGAGTGTCCGCACCCAGATGATAAGCAAAGGAAGGAACTGAGCAGGGAATTAGGGTTAGAGCCATTGCAGGTTAAGTTTTGGTTTCAGAACAAGCGTACTCAGATGAAGGTGTGTGTATACTTTTGGTTCATATATATTAGGTATTTTTTTTTTTTTTTTGTGAGTTGTTCTTAAAAGGGGGTGGTGTTTTGTTGTTGCAGACACAACACGAGCGGCACGAGAATACAAATCTTAGAACCGAAAACGAGAAGCTTCGAGCAGATAACATGAGGTATAGGGAGGCACTTAGTAATGCTTCGTGTCCCAATTGTGGTGGACCAACTGCTATAGGAGAAATGTCATTCGATGAACATCACTTGAGGCTTGAAAACGCAAGGCTAAGAGAAGAGGTATACATCAATTAAGTAGCAACATTTCATGTGTGTGTGACACACTGTGTGTGTTTTAATTGTTCCATAGCTACTACTCGTTGTTGGTCCAAAGTAAGGACCTTAATTAAAATAAATATTAAAAGAGCATGCATTGTCCTTTTCAATGAGTACATGACCTAACAGTTGCAAACCCCAAACGCTAGGATTTTTTTTTTGTTTGTATGAATCAAAATTAGTATCTACTTGAATTAGATTTCCTTGATATTAGGTAGGACATTTGATTATTCAATGACATTTTTTGAATTTTTATTTTCAGATTGATCGAATTTCAGCAATTGCTGCAAAGTATGTAGGGAAGCCTGTGGTGAATTATTCAAACATTTCTCCTTCTCTCCCTCCTCGTCCATTAGACCATGGTATTGGCGGTGCTGGTTTTGGAGGCCAACCAGGGATTGGTGTGGACATGTATGGATCTGGGGATCTTCTTAGGTCAATCAGTGGACCCACTGAAGCTGATAAGCCAATAATCATAGAGCTAGCTGTTGCAGCTATGGAGGAGCTTATTGGAATGGCACAAATGGGTGAGCCTCTTTGGTTAACTACACTTGATGGCACATCCACTGTGCTCAATGAGGATGAGTACATTAGGTCTTTTCCTCGAGGGATTGGTCCAAAACCTAGTGGCTTTAAATGTGAAGCTTCAAGAGAAACTGCTGTTGTTATCATGAACCATGTCAACCTCGTTGAGATTCTCATGGATGTGGTATGTTTCTATTCTCATACTCTAGTTTCAAAAAGGTTTTGTGGACACCGTTTAGGTGTCTACCCTGGAGAGAGAAAAGAAGGAAAATGTTCCAAGGTACACGTATGGGTGGAAAGAAGAGTTTCAAAGAAAAAAGTTAAAGGAAGAGACTACAACTGATAAATATAATAAATGATGTGGTACGTAGAAAATGAAGAGATATAAGAATAATGATAAATGTGATTAATATGATGTTGCAAGAAAAGAAAGATAGAAAGAAACTGAGTGTTTAAATGCATGCTGACACTCTTAGGGTGTTAAAAGATTGCAGTTGTTCTATGTTATCTGTCTATGTTGTGGTTCTAAAATGTGTTATTTCTGTGGACTTTGACATTTGATTTCGTTGTTCTTTTCAGAACCAATGGTCCACAGTGTTCTCTGGTATAGTCTCTAGAGCCATGACTCTAGAAGTGTTATCAACAGGGGTAGCCGGGAACTACAATGGTGCCTTACAAGTGGTACATATTTATAAGCACCTATTTTATTTGTTAAAGTAGTTTAACATACTATGGAGTATGTTAAAGAAGCAAATGAATACAAATGAACCAATTGTTTTTTTTCTGCGCATATAGATGACAGCAGAACTACAACTACCTACACCACTTGTGCCAACACGTGAGAGTTATTTTGTAAGGTATTGTAAGCAACATGCAGATGGGACTTGGGCTGTTGTGGATGTTTCTTTGGATAATTTGCGCCCAAGTCCTTCAGCCAGATGTAGAAGAAGGCCTTCTGGTTGCCTAATTCAAGAAATGCCAAATGGCTATTCAAAGGTACGAGACGAGACACTAGTATAAAAATTTAATACTTATAGACTGACAGAATAAAATTACCATCTTATAATAAACTTTCTGATTTAATACATGTTTGTTTTTTAATTTATCTGGGTTGTTGAACTAGTTAGACCGGTTACATCGACCTGAATTTCCTATAACCTTGTGCACTAGGCCGTACGTACCTTTTTGTTTTATTTTTCCTGTTAATTAATGTGGCTTAATTATTCTATAATCTCTATGTATTAGGTCACATGGGTTGAGCATGTGGAAGTGGATGATAGAGGTGTTCACAATCTTTACAAGCAGCTTGTTAGCTCTGGAAATGCATTTGGTGCAAAACGTTGGGTTGCAACCTTAGATCGACAATGTGAAAGACTCGCTAGTGCCATGGCAACAAACATTCCCACTGTAGATGTTGGCGGTATTTACAAATACTCGTGTCTTGTTCTACACATTCTTTAGTCTTGAAAAATAATTTTAAAAAATAACTTTCTTTTTTACCACGCTGTTTATAATTAGTTATATTAAAGGGTAATGGTGTCACAAACATTCTTTTGGTCTTTCTTAATTTTTTTTATCTATCTTTGTCATACATTTTATATCACATGGCAATGGCATAATTCAATCTCTCTCTCTCTCTCTTTTCAAGTGACACATTAGGTGTCCATATATACATGATGCACATCTTTATTCTTAATTAAAACTAATTGAAACTCTTAAAATCAAATTATCAGTGAGATTCAAATAAAATGAGAGAATTAATTTTTTTAGGAAAGCTATTTACTCTTTGTTAATTTAAAATGTTTATATTATTATTTTGTACTTTTCTATAAATTTTAACTTATGATAATAAGTGAGTTTGTTTAAACTTAACAATAATAATTTTAAATAAACATTTTTTAATAAACAAATTAGATATCCTTATTATAAGGAAAAAACTGTAGCAGTCCTTAAAGTCTTTGATGGGGAGAATTTTGTATCTTAAAATTAACTTTTTATTCTTACTATCCTATAAATAGTGATAACAAACCAAGAAGGGAGAAAGAGCATGATGAAGCTGGCTGAAAGAATGGTGATAAGCTTTTGTGCTGGAGTGAGTGCTTCCACTGCTCACACATGGACAACACTCTCAGGGACAGGTGCTGATGATGTAAGGGTTATGACTCGAAAGAGTGTGGATGACCCTGGAAGACCCCCTGGCATTGTTCTCAGTGCTGCCACTTCTTTTTGGCTTCCTGTTCCTCCTAAACGAGTCTTTGACTTCCTCCGTGACGAAAACTCTAGGAATGAGGTATGTGCAAAAATTCCAAAGCTAAGTTTAATAACGTTTTAGTGTGCATTATTGTGTGTTCATAGACCCATTATTAATTAATAGACAACCTCATTTGGTAATCTTGCTTACTTGGTGGATTTATTATTATGATTTGACTTGCCTATAGTTTTTACATCAATTATCATCAAATGCTTTGGATTGCATGCATATCTTTTTCAAATTGCCTAAGACCGCATGATAGATACCCTCCTTTTCAATAAAGGCCCGGGATATGTTAGATGAAAAAGTGTTAGGTAGAATAACGATAGATATCTACTTTTACACAAACAAAGCAATTTACATTTAGTTGGTGTTTATTATCTAATTGGTCCCATTTCATTTTCTCCACACCTAATGTTCTGATTCTATTGATGTAACGTGATTAACTTATGTCAACAAAATGTGTACCATGCATATTTGTGTTTGATAAGAAATTCTTCATCTCTTCCTTTTTCTTACGCACGTCTTTTCACAAATCATCAACTTAAGTTCAACGGTGAACATATTAAGTCAATGCGACCTTAACAACACTTTTTATATTAAAAAAAATAGAATCAAGTTAGTAAATTAAGAGTTGCTCTTTGACTGCAAACAAGTGTTGTTACAAAAATGAATGGATGTTTTATTAATTTTATAAGGAATTTAATCAGAATTTACTGGTAGTGTAAAAGTATTTTATTTTTTAAAATTCTTGATTTTTTTAATAATTATTTCAAAAATTTAATTAATAAATTAAATTCATTCTCAAGTTATAAAGCGTAGGCAAGCGTTTGAGTTATATCTATTAGAATATTTGTATATTGTGTGTTTGGCATTTTAACATTTTCAACCTCTTAAATAACAGTGGGATATTCTTTCCAATGGTGGAGTTGTCCAAGAAATGGCACACATTGCAAACGGAAGAGACACTGGAAACTGCGTATCTCTACTACGAGTAAATGTACGTTATAATTTTTTTTTATGTATTTTCACTATTTGTCAATTTGAAACATTCCCATTAAATTAAATTTAGTGAAGTGTGACCAATCAACTAAGTCATAATTAACCATATAGAGTGCAAATTCAAGCCAGAGCAACATGTTGATATTACAAGAGAGTTGCACCGATTCAACAGGCTCTTTTGTAATTTATGCTCCGGTGGACATTGTTGCGATGAATGTGGTTCTAAACGGTGGAGACCCAGATTATGTGGCACTTCTTCCTTCAGGGTTTGCTATTCTCCCAGATGGAACCACATCGCATGGAAGTGGTGGTGGCGGCATTGGCGAAACTAGCCCTAGTAGTGGATCTCTCTTAACTGTTGCGTTTCAAATATTGGTCGATTCTGTTCCAACCGCTAAGCTTTCTCTTGGATCTGTGGCCACTGTCAACAATCTCATTGCATGCACTGTTGAGAGAATCAAGGCTTCTTTGTCTGGTGAACCTGCTTGAGCTTCAAGGCTTTTGGATTCTGCGGTACGTTCATGATGACCCTGTGCATATACCTTTTTCCTTGATTTTTGGTGGTTCTGTTGACATGTTTATGCTTCCTAATGCATGTTGAGTTTTAAGAATTTGTATCAAATCATGCATTCAATACCTTGAAATCTTTATATTACGGTGATGCATGAAATACCTTGAAATCTTTACATTACGGTGAGCAATTGCGGTTGGGATACGCAAGCTGAAAACCTTTGTATTGCGGTTGTGAAGATTGTGAAGTGTATCTTGATATGTTATGACCGCAATTGCAATTATGGATTGCTATTTAAAATCATAAAATCATGTATGCCTGCTTGTAGGAGGTTTATCTAAAGGAAATAATTATTATTATTACTTCTTTTTAGTTAATTCAGAAAACTATAAAATATGTATTGTTTTTGAAAGAAATAAAGATCGGTGGAGGCATGAACTCGAGATGACACTTGGTAAGAGAAAGAGAGAATTAAGAAAGAAAAATGTCGATGTCACAGATGATAAGATATGTAATAATAAAAAATAAAGAAAAAGGTGTTAACGAGGTATTTAAAGTGAAGAAGTGTTCGCTAATCATGCATTAATAACCTTCATCATTTTTCTTTCTTCCTTCCTATATATTGCATTGCATCACTTTTTTTTTAACAGTAATTAAGTATTAACTAATATTTTGGATATCCAAATATTATTTTTTGTAAGCAAAGTAAACTGAATTAAACTCACCCTTGCATAATTGAAGACTACTAGGAGCAATGAAGAATGTTGGTTTGCCCTTGTATATGAAATTCTTCAACCTATACTTGTTTCTACTAATCTAATTACTTGACAACTCTGTTGCAGTTTACAAGAAGGATCAAAGGGACACATTGTATGGTGGAAAATCAAAAGGTGGTGAGGAACCTCGGCTTATATTACAAAGATGGGGAGAAGTCAAGAGCGCACCTTGCATGATTCCTTCTCAGTACTCCAAAAGAGTTTTGAGAGGATTAAGGTTCGGGAATTGACTTCCCTAGATATAGTAAACGTTAAGAGCACATTTTAAGATCTTGCTACCCTTTACCATTTCCAAGACTATATACATAGCCAGCTAGGATTAACCTTTTGAGTAACTAGGGTTTAACATTAATGTAAAACTCTTGTCTTTTTCAATTTCTGATTTTGTGTGATTTAGAAGTAGTAGCACTGGCACTAGTTGGTGGGAAGTTTGCATTTAGTACACAGACTAATTTCTCACCAAACCTCCTTTTTAAAAAGGTTTTGCAATGGATTTTTCCTTTCCGCGAGTAAGATGACACTAATTAACATAACTAACTCATAACTTGTTATTTTGTATTCGCTGCCTAAATGTTTGATGATATAGGTGGCAGTGGTGGGTTATGTGCGGAATGATTTATTGTATTAATAATTAACGAAGACAGAAGGTAAATTGAGTTTCTTAAATTAGTACTACCTCCACTCCTATCCTATATAAAAAAATATCTAATTCAGTAAGATAAATAAAAAATAGTTCAATTGGTCACTTTTAATTAATGAAAAAATTTAAATTATTTCAAGAATATCTATATAATTAATGGTTTAAGTAATTATATTTTAATACAATAGTAGAAGAGATAATTTTTTGAACTAATGAGATAATTCACATGAGAAATGAATAAGTTTTTCATTAATAAATAAAAACTTACAATAAATATTAAAATGAAATTAACAGTTATTTTCTTTCAGATCAAAACTATTGATGTGTTAATGAAAATTAACAATTACATCCTCATTAACAATTGCTTGAACCTTTTTTTTATAGGAACAATTGCTTGAACTTGGGAAGGGTAATACTCAACCCATTATATGTCCATGACTAGAAAAGCTAAACGAGAGAGACATTCAGCTGCTCCATTTACCCTTGTTGGAAATTAAGACTATGTAAATTACATAACCTGGCCCAATGCTTACAATCTTTAAGCACACCTGCAAAATAAACCTAAACATATTCAAGCATATGGTTGTGTGGTCGCCTAGCATGAGAATTTGCTAACTTTGATTTTCTGTCTAAATTTTAATACTTTTTAATCCTTATTGGACCCGGGATGGTGGCATGATGGTTTAGGAGCCGAACTCACTATTTAGATGACAAACAGATAGGTTTTAGAGTGATCATTTGCTTTGTTTTAGAACTACATTCTCTATATGAGTGACTAGTGAGTTAATGCGAGTGAAGGTCTACGAATTGGGAAGAGCGTGAGGAATATGGAGGGAGTTTATATTTGTAAAGAATTTTCCTCTTCTTTTTTTTTTTCCTTCTATTGATGCATTCATTTAATGTTTTATACTTCCCCATGTCCATTACTAGTTAAATTCCAAAGTTAAGGTTGTGGTATGTTGGATAAACTATTTTTGTTAGGATTTTTGATTGTTTGGTAAACAATTTTTTTAAAGTAACTTTTAATATTTTTTAAAACTATTTTTGAAAGTTATGTTTGATAAAATATTTTAATTAGCTTTTAACTTTTTTTATTAACTGAAAAACTCATTTATTTATTCGACAAACAAGTTTTTTAATAGTTTCTCAGTTGTTTCTATCATTCTTTTATAACGTTATTTCAAATAGCATTTTTTTTAACATTAAGTTTTAGGTTTTAACTTTTTATATTTTCTTACTTTTTATTCTTAATATATTTATCAAATTTCTCACTTAACCTTTTTAAATAAATCATTATTTTATTGTTTTTCAGTAGTTTTATACTTTTATGCTACTTCAACTAGTTTTATCAAACACTTATAATTTAATAAGTTAGT